>BHEV01066430.1:0-13080 GCA_004319985.1 Emydocephalus ijimae | reverse complement strand
TTTGAACGAGACCCGGACTCGACTGGATCCTATGACTGGAATCCTATTCCCCTGATAGTCTTTAAGTATGAGTCTTTGGTAGCGGAGGTCTTGGCACCGGATAGTAGGGATGAGTTGCTTGAGAGTCTTCCAGGAAACCATCGAGAGAGACGATCCCGAGTCGACTTCCATTTGGCAAGGCTGATTTTCGATGGCCACTTTAATTCGGATTTTCTTGGCATCCAAGGAAGAGGTGTGACCGATAGTGATAGTTTGGTGAGCCTCTTCTCGCTTCGTGGGGTGGTTTAAAGTTCGGTTTCTGAAGGAGTGCTTCACTGGTTCTCGCCTTACAGGACGGTTTCCTGTCGGCTGGTGATAGTTAGCCCCATTCAAGGTCTGGCTGAGTCCTAGGAGGCTTCTACAGACCCGTCCGATGTGGCCTTGTTTCCTGCACTCATGGCAGAGCGCGTCGCGGAATTCGCATTCGGACCGGGAATGGCTGGCCCCACAGCCAGCGCATGGGTGTTGGGACTTCTGGTAATGGTCCCGATTGGACCGCAGTCGATGGACCTCTTCTTCGTCGCTGTCTGACAACGAAGAGAGGTCCTCGTGGTGGGCCGTCAAAAGCTGTCCTTCTGACTTGGGTGAGATGTCGCTGGTCTGTTGGTGTACTGGAGCGCGGTTGCGGCGCAGTTGGGCAGCCGACTTCCTGGTTGCTTCTGCTGCAGTAGCATCAGCGATAGCATCGACAAGGCTGATGTCGCCTTTCGCCATCAGCTTACTCTGCACATTTAGCGCATCTAATCCCAGAACTATTCGGTCTCTCAAAGCCTCTTGCAGGTCGGTGAACCTGCAGAGGCCTCCCAGGTTTCGGAGGTCCGCGATGAAATCGGCAACGCTCTCTCCTTTCCGCTGGTTTCTTTGGTAGAACTCGTGCCGCCTTACGAGCGTTGGTATGGTCGGTGCATAGTGGGCCCTCAGTAGTGGTTCGAGGACACCCCAGTCCATAGCCTTCACTTCAGCCGGTTTTGCTAGTGCCTTGGCCATCTTGAATACGGTCGGCCCGCAATGCGTTAGGAATACCGCCCGTTTCTTCCCAGTCATGGCATCCTTCAAATTATTGGTTTCCAAGAACATTTGGAAACGATCCATGTAGGACTCCTGGTCTTCTTGCGCTGGGTCGAATGGAGCGGGTGGTATGACGCCGCCAGACATGGTTCCGCCGTTGTGTGTTTCAGCCACGTGCTCGGTTTTCTTCTTCATTGTTTAGTCAGCTCTGACGTCTCCAAATCCCATCCTCATCGCCAGTGTTAAGTTTGGAGCATGGGTGCGAAGAATGGAGACGAGCCGGTGGAACTGTGAACTTCAAACTCTTTATTTACATGGTGTGACAGCTCAAATTCAATGGCTGCTGCAGCCTTCCTTATAAAGGCAACTTATTAGATATTCAACCAATTAAAACCAGGGAGCACTAGCTCGTTTAACCAATGAGAAAGGCTTGTTAATGGCCAATCAGATTCTCCTGAACAGACCAATCTGATCTTGCCTTTTAACAGCCAATCAGAAGTGCAGGTCCAGAACCCTGCACTTGACTTCAAGCTCTTGATAACTTTATTAACACAATTATTCATTCACAACACTTATGAAAGAAAGTTGGATGTTTTTATGTTTTGTTTGTTTTTGTTTGTCTTTAAAAACCAAAAAAACTTGCAAAAAAAAGTATTTTTTGAAGCTCTTAATCTTTCCTTCTTGGTGATACTGAAATATAAGACCAACTCACAGTTTAGTGGAATCTACTCTGCCATGGATAAGTTATTTTTTAGGGGAAATATTGTAATTAAATTTTGTGCACTAGAGATTACTATAATGTATTCTGTCGGTAAATAAAGAACAGAAAAGTGACATTTGAGATGTTAATTTTATTTATGATAAACCACAATTTCCATTACAATGAATCATCTTTCTTTATTTTTCATATTTCATTATGATTATAATAAACTGTGCCCACCCAAAGGAAGGAAGGAACGAAGGAAGGAAAGGAGAAAAGTACTCTGCAATAACCAGGAGTAAAACAGTTGTAGCAAATATCTTGCTGTTTTCATCTCTTGATCAAGAAACACTTCTGAAGCTGATGAAGGGATCAGAAAGATGCTGTAACATGGTTGGAGTTTTACATGGAGTTGCCAAACCACTTTCATCAATGGGGAAGCCTGTTAATGGATTACAAATTAGATGTTAAAATTTAACAATGCAATAGTAGCTAAACAAGCACCTATGTTTCTAAATACCAAACCAGTTCAAGAAGAAACATTTTGCTGGAGACAGCATCAAAGAAACAGTCAAATGATGTAATAAAGAAAAACTTATGTCAGCCTAGGTTGGAGGACTCCTGGTTGTCAGTAAATGGCTGAAGAATTTAAAATAAATGTTCAGGACTTGATTTGCATGTGGTTGATCAAAGTTTCTGGTAGCTAATCTGAAGCAAAGGTCTCAAGGCAGTTGAAGTGAAAGCAATATCTGTAGTCACCCAAGGAAGGAAGGAAGGAAGGAAGGAAGGAAGGAAGGAAGGAAGGAAGGAAGGAAGGAAGGAAGGAAGGAAGGAAGGAAGGAAGGAAGGAAGGGGGAGAATATTAGGCTACACGGCTAAAATGAAGGGAGCATGGAGGATATTTCCTTTTTCATCAAGACTTTGATCATATGAAACCCAGTGCATCCTTGCAAAGAAAATACTACCTGAAAGAGTTTCTTATTTTGGATCCACACAGCGCATTGCACAACAATAGTTACAACATTTCTTCTTTTTTTGACAACCATAATCTGTCTGGCACTCATTAGCCAGAGGACCAGAGCAATTGCAGATATCGATTGGGCACACCCCTGGCTTCTGTTTAACTGGGCGTTCTGGTAATGGCAGAGGGGAAATGGGAAAATGTTGTGGAATTGAGTAGTTTGGAGAACTGGCAAGTACTACCTCTGACTGGCCCTTCCCCCATCTATTTTCTGACCCAGCGGATTGGCTGAGTCTTCTTTTATTGCACTGCACAGGAGAACAGAACTGCAAAGCAGGTTAGTGGGGTGTGGAGGGAATGGAATTTTGTAGTAACTGTCATGTCTCTGATTCATGTCATGTCCCTCCCCCCCTGATTCAGTGAGGGAGGCCAAACAACTGACAGGGAGTGTGAGTGTTACTCCATTGGCTGTGGAAGAAATTGAGGAAGGGCAGAGTCTGGCTGGGCAGAGCAGGAGAGAAGTAGAGCAGGGGAGAGGGAATTCAGAGGAAGACCCAGCCTCCCCCCCTTCATCCTAGGGCATGAAGGGAGGAACAGAGAAGGGAGCAACATGAGTTGCATGGCTTACGGGAGAGGAAAGGGCCTTGATTCCCTTCATTAACTGCAACTGGGAACAGTCTTTAAAAAGAGAAAATGCACACAGCAAGTTGTTGGGAGCAAATTGTGAATTTATCTGGTATTGTCATGGCTTATCTGTGTTCCTGGCCTCTTCCCAACTGTGTGAGTGTTGCTGTGTTTTCAAGTCTGAAACTTCTTTCCTGCCTTGTGAAGTTAATTACTGCAGCTTTGTTTGTTTAGATTTTTAGTTACAGTCTGTATATACCTTGTTTTGGACTGAATTTTCTATATGTATATCTAAATTTCCACATGCAAATCAAATTTGCTGGCATTGTTATACTTCATCAATCTTCCCATAGCAGCTGGTCCTGAACATTTATTTTAAATTCTTCAGCCATCTACTGACAATTAGGAGTCCTCCAACCTAGGCTGACATAAGTTTTTCTTTATTACATCATTTGACTGTTTCCTTGATGCTGTTCTTGGGAGAGTTTTTCTCCAGCCAAAGGTAACCTGGACATTTGGGGCAAAGTTGGAGATAATAAAGGGACTCTTCTTGCTTATTTGACTGTATTGCCTTTGTGCCATGCCCTGGGTCATCACAGTAACCTTCTCCTAGGAGCGGGGAGAGAATGGAGATTGTACAGTATCCTTCCCCTGCCACGCTTACCAAATCACCAAGCCACACCATGCCCACCAAGCCATGCCCACAGAACCGGTAGTAAAAAATATAACATCCCACCACTGGCTAAAATACTAATCAGAACCTCAAACTCCCAGGCCTCTGGTAGAGGATCCAATTTTGGAAAACACCCAAAGGGGTAAAAAGGGATATATATATATATATTGTAGTTGTGCTTTTAAAGTTGTAGCAACGTTTCGGCAGAATCTCATCTGCCAACATCAGGCTTCTGAATTGTGTCCGTCTGTGAGTCAGGCCCCCACAGCTGTTTATATATATATGTTTATACACACACACACACACACACACACACACACTGCTCAAAGGGAACACTTAAACAACACAATGTAACTCCAAGTCAATCATACTTCTGTGAAATCAAACTGTCCACTTAGCTAGCAACACTGATTGACAATCGATTTCACATGCTGTTGTGCAAATGGAATAGACAACAGGTGGAAAGCATAGCTAGTTAGCAAGACATCCCCAATAAAGGTGTGTATTAAGAGCATCTCTTATTTTTCCTGATAACAATCATGACAATAAAGGCAATATAAATTTATTCTATCAGCTCTATCAAATAGACAATTTAAAAGCAAAGTTGTGGGCATAAAAACTCAGTGAGGCTTCCTTCTCTTTCCTCCATCATCTCAGTTCACCAAACAGCTAATTTTATGTCTTACCTGCTGGGAGGTCACTCCCAGTTGTGGAAGGGGATCCCATCCAAAGAGTTAGAAGGCCCACAAGGAGAAAGGTGGTAAGCAGCCTCATGCTTTCCTCCAGATTCATCAAATGACCTAGAATGATCAAAAACTACTTCTGAGTAGAGCAGCGTATGAAAAGGAATGTGGTTAGGGCTACAGTTGCACAGAACTGCTATCAGAGTTTTGCCAAACTGGTTTGTACACTTCAATTCTTTCTCCTCCCCCCAAATGGAAGCAATTCTTCTCATTTTTGTTGAAGCAGAAGCTAGGGTTACAATAGGTGGAAACATTAGTAACTACAATATTATGGCATAGTCCAGATCACGATCACCCTTCCATGTCTGTAAACTCTGATGGCTAATAAAAGCCATTTTTTGGTCCTCTTTTTTGTCCTGATATTCTCTGTCTGGCAAGCAGTGTGTTAAAATCAATTATATATTTTTTAAATTTTTGAACAGGTGGGAGCGGAGCTTTCATTCCATTAGCAGCTCGGCGGAAGTTTTGTTGGTGACTCTGTGAGGTGTGATATGCTGTAAAAAGAGGATTTGGTTTATCTTCTCTTTGATGTTGTCATAGTCCACTTTCTGCAGCGTTTTCTTGACGAATTGGACCATGCGCTTAGCCCTACCGTTGGCTGCAGGGTGCGCAGGCGAAGTGAGCGCATGTCGGATACCACGGTCAGCCAGGTACTGCTCAAAAGACAGCGCGGTAAATTGGGGCCCGTTGTCGGACACCAGAATGTCTGGTAATCCGTGGGTTGCAAACATTCTTTCTAGTCTTTTGATGACCGCTTCGGTGGTCGTGTTCCTCATTCGGTGGATTTCGAGCCAGTTCGAGTAGGTATCGACGGTTCACAAAAAGGTGTGGCCTTTGGTCGGCCCAGCAAAATCTAGATGGATACGGGACCATGGTCCCCGCGGTGTCTCCCATTCGGTTGGGATTGCCTTTGGTGGAGTGTTGCTTACTTCTTGGCATCTATGGCAAGTTTTTACCCACAATTCGATTTGTCTGTCAATGCCTGGCCACCATGCGTAGCTTTGTGTGAGGGCCTTCATGCGCACGATGCCAGGGTGGCCATCGTGCAAGGCTCTTAGTAGTGCCTGTTGGAGTCGTTCTGGGATAACGACTCTATCGCCCCAGATGATACAGCCCTTCTGAGAAAACAACTCTGTTTGCCGAGTTTTGAATGGTGCGAAGTCGTCTGATACTTGGTCCAATGGCCATCCATGTTCCACCCACGTGAGGACTCGTGCCAAGGTGGGGTCGCGTTTTGTTTCTCTCGCGATATCACGGGCAGTTAATGGCGGCGTACGAAGTGTCTCGATCTGCAACGTTGTCATTGTTGGCGCGGGATCGTTGATAGTCTCTGGAAGCGGTGCACAGCTCAATGCGTCTGCGTGGGGAATAGCTTTTCCGGGGCAGTATTGCAGTTGATAATTATAAGCAGCCAAGAATTCTGACGAGTCATCCTGGGAGATAATATATAGGGGGTTGGTTTGTCCCCAGCGATTATCCCCAGCAAAGGTTTGTGGTCAGTCACTATAGTAAAAGCCTGGCCGTACACGTACTCATGAAATCTTTTGACAGCTGATACAATTGCAAGGGCTTCTTTATCAATCTGGCTATAATTTCGCTCAGTTTTCGAAAGTGTCTTTGAAAAATAGGCTACAGGGGCTTCGCTGCCATTTGGCAATACATGGCTCAAAATGGCACCCACTCCGAAAGGCGATGCATCACATGTGATATTTAAGGGTAAGGTTTCATTGTACTGCATAGTACAGCGTCAGAAGTCAGTAGCTTTTTTACATTACAGAATGCCTGCTCTTCTCTATGACCCCATACCCAATTTGCTTTTTTGTCCAGTAGGCAATGTAAAGGTTCAGCGACAGTCACCTTGTGCGGCAAGAATACGTTATAAAAATTGATGAGGCCTAGAAATGCCTGGAGGTCGGCCTTATTCCGGGGTCTGGGAGCGTTTTTTATTGCTCTCAATTTGCTATCTGTAGGGTGAATACCCTGACTGTCAATTAAGTACCCTAAAAATTCAACACGATTTGTACACAGCTTACACTTATTTTTCTTTACCTTAAGGCCTGCTTCTTGGAATTTTTGGAGAACTAGTCTTAGACGATCCCTTAAAATTTTTGGAGTGGGGGCAGCAATTAACACATCGTCAAAGTAAGGGACAACGCCTTTAATCCCTTGTCTTTCCATTAGGCTCTGCACTTGACTTCAAGCTCAAGATAACTTTATTTGATATTTATGCATTCATAACAAAAACTGTGCAGCAGATCCTGGTAGAGAGCCAGCTTTGAAAGGGGAAACAGGAAATTTTTGTCTGAGATGAATAAGGTCACATAATAGTACTCCCAGCTACTTTCTTTCTACTCTCACACATTCTCTCTTGTCTAGCCCAGAAATGGGTGTGGGAGACATAGAGAAGAAGGAGGAAACAGGAGACACAGTGGGGGAAAGTTGCTAGTAGGAAGATGTGAAATCTAGAGTTCCCTAACTTCCAGCAAAAGCAGAAAATGCCCTTCTTTTTGACAAAATCTCCCTCCTTCTTTCCCTCTCCCTCTCTCCCCCCTTTCCCCTTCCCTCTCTCTGTTTCTCTCTGTGTTTCTTACTCTATTTCTCTCTCTCTCTGTGTATGTGTGTCTCCCCCTCCCCCTCCCTGAGTTGATGAGCAAAATGGCAAAACTACTTAAACTACTTTCAGGACTTTCAAGGACACAGTTCATCCTTAAAATACACAACATCTCTCTCTCTTTCTCTCCTTCTCTCTCTCTTTCTGTCCTTCCCTCCCTCCCTTTCTTGCATCCAATTCACTCTCCCTCCCTCTCTGTCTCTCCCCTGGTAGGAAGGAACTCCGGGTGGTGGGAATCTGACATCCAGAGGCTGATGAGCCCAGGAGCAACATGCTGAAGACCAACTGGCCGGCAGGGAGGCAGGGCATCACAACACCAGCAGTTCTGCAGGAAAAGCAACTGATATCTGAGAGGCAAGAGAGGGCCCAGGACAATGCTGCTCTTGCCAGGGGTGACTGGGGCAGGTGTTGTAATGGGCTCCAGGAGGAGGGGACTCTGTTTCCCCCATTGTGAAGTGTGCTAAATTTTACTGTGTTGTGCAAGGCGCTACAAGCAGGCAACAGCAAATGAACCGTGATGAAGGCAGAGTGCTGTTTTGTGCAAAGGCGAGTGCAGGGGCGCTTCGTTCCTTCACTAAGGCTCTGCCCATTGCCACTGCTGTGACAGGGTTACAGCTCTTTCATCCCTCTGCTGTGATATGGCGACAGGAAGCCACAGCAGAGGGATGAAAGAGCCACATGTGGCTCAGTAGCCGCGGGTTGCCGACTCCCAGCCTAGATCCTTGTTGATACTGATCTTTGCCCTTTGGAACATGCTTCCTATGATTTCAGCAAGCCCTTTTTAGCCTTCCAGAAAGCCTTGAAAACCTTGTCTTTTCCCACAAGTCTTCAGATAGTGTGAGGTTGGAGCCCAGTAAAGCTCTTTGTGGATATGTAGGAATGTGTTACATTTGGCAGTGCCAGGAGTTGCTGTATTGGCTTTTTATGACTTTTTTTGTTGTTTTATTGATTTTATTATTTGTGAAGCTATCCAGGGATATATTGCATATAAACCTTCTAAATAAATAAAATTAAATGCCCCAAAATAAAAATATTACTATTCTGATGTTTATTGAGCAATAGAGCAGAAAGTTACTTTTGAGTATTTACATATATGGCATCTCTGACCAAAGGACTAGAGGTTCTACAAAAATTGTCTTCAGGATGCTACTGGGTAAGATTTCTTGATGCTTAGGACAAAGTCAGAGTCAATTATATGAAGAGGGTGGTGTCAATATATTTTAATAATAATTTCACATCTCATATACCTACTTGATATCTTACATACTGTTCATACCTGATACCTCTTCAGGGTAAATTGCATTTTTCAGTATTTTTCAACATTACCTCTTTTTTCCCCTTTCCTTTGATGAAGCAATAGCTATTGCACTAGGGATAAATTGCAATAACTTTTCCCAACCCTGTAAACAGCTGTGTGTGGAAACCGTTCTACTCTTTGTGGCTTATTGAGCCAGATTCCAGATGCACAATACAGAATTCTGTGTGTGTGACAGAAACTCCAGGAAATTTCAGTGCATGGCCTCTGGCAAGCTAGAAAACCCTTAGTCTATATTATCTTAGCTTGGCTTTTTGGAATGAACAATACACCAATCGACTTTCTCTTTTAATTAGATCCTTCGTCAGTTTATGGTTAGTTTCAGTTTTAGGAAATCAACAATTTCCTGTCAATTACATCTTGTTTTCAGCATCTGAAGGAAGGTTTTGGCTTTTATAAATTGGGGAAATATCTGATTTGGGGAACAGATGGATATGATACAGTATTCAGTTTGCTAATAAATATCACATACAAGGGAAGATGTACCTAATGGACTTCAGTTGTTACAGGGTACACTAAGCTGAATATCAGGAAAATATTTTTAATAAAGTTGACCATAGTGGCATTTCTCTAGAATGTCCTCATTTTGTCAAAACTGTGAGAATTCAAAGCCCCCCAATGTGGAAAGCAGGTGCTTAGGAAGATTAGTCCTGTGCATGTATAGTCAATCATTCCTTTGCCATGTTTTTCCAAGAGTCAGTGAGAAGGTTCCAGGCTATCAGTGCTGGGACATTAACTCCTATCTACAAGATGACCTTCATTTAGATAAATTACATTTCCCTCTTTTTCAAAGTTTCACAGATACACAATCTGCCTATTTTTCTTCCTCTTCATCCATCAAGAAGATCCATATTCCTACTATGCAATGCAACAGATTAGAAAGACAATCTCTTTTGGACAGGAGCAACGCTTTTGTGTCTTTTTCCCCCTTCCTGTTAACAAGCTGAACTGTTATTATGCTGATCTCATATTGATATCTGCCTACCAGCAATTAGGTGGCACAATACATAGTACTGGCCGAGACTCTAGGTTGATATAGAACTGATCAAGTGACTCCTATGGCTGAATCTATTGCTATGTAGGGGCTTTTAAATATTGTTGTGGCTTTTAAATATTGTAAGCCACCCAGAGTCACTATGAGTGAATTGAATGGCTATATGATTTTTTTAAATAAATAAAAGATAAATAAATAACAAAGAACTTTGTTATTCCTTCCTCCACATTCAATCTTTCAATTCTTCTGCAGCCTTTCTGGCTATTCTCATTCATAATCTTTGGAATTTAGTTGAAATATCAAAGTAAGGGAAGCTATCAATCACTCAAAATGTATAAACACTCCCTTCACTCATCTTAGGAATAAGGGAAGGTAAGAGTACTACTATGTGCCAGATATAACAATTTCACCCATCACCAATGTAAAAAAATTAGTACAATGTAAAAATTTAGGCATAAAAAGGGAGCAATACAAAAAAAGACCAGAAAAAATGACAACAATATTTGAGAAATCAAATATCCAACAGAGATTTAAAAAATCAATGTTTAAAAATTGATTTAAATAATGTCAGAATGAGGTTTATACAAATATCTGGGGATATTATTTCAGAGGGCAGCATAAGAATGGAAAGTTGAAAATGGGTCAAAATTGTCCAAAATTCTTGGTTCAATGAATTCATGTTGGGGCAGAAGTACCTCACTGCTGCCTAACTTGGAATTCCTTTTCAGAGCAGTTCTTGGGTAAGCTTAGCAATGTCTTCTTGTCTTGGTATTCTTGGATTTCACATCGCTGCTGTAAGGCTATTCTCCTAGCAGGTTTTAATCTAATGTGCAAAATAAAGGGAATCAGGAAGCAACAAAAACACCTTCTTCCACTTTCTTCCTTGTTAAATTGCATTTCTTTACATTCCAAGTTATTAGGATGCTGGTAATGTTTTTGCTTTTTAACAGCTGAGCTGAAATGTGCAATCTGTATCTTTGCCTTTGCTTTGGGGCATGAATACACTGTGGCTTTTTTTTTCCTAATTAGCTCTCTTGTCAGTTTGTGGTTAAGCAATAGTTTCTTGCAACAATAATGTGGTTAGCTCATTTCACTTTCAAACCATTAGCAATATCTTGTCCTTTTCCTTTCCCGTTCAACAACTCAAGCAAAGTAATTCTTGTTTCCTACTTTCAAATGTGAGGTCCAATTGGAAGAACGAAACAACAATAGTAAAGCTCTTGTGGTTAATAGTTCCCATGTTTATTCTGGTAATAACATTCAGAATTTCCCAAATGCAATCCAGTTTGGAATACATAACATTTCCCAAGGATAAATACTTACTTTCCTGGACCTGAAAAGTAAATATGTAGTAGATCACTGCAGTTTGTTGTGGTACGACTAGGAAATGTGGGGCATGAGCCATTGCTGTTTACAAAGAATGAACTGAAGAACATGTTGAAGAGGTTGGCCTTGACAGCTTCATCACTACATTTGGTCCTTTTAGGGATGGGAAGGTCCTTTTGTAAACATTTTGTGTTTACAAAATTGTTCTGTCTCACCGATATCAACAAAGTATTAAGTCCAAATTTCAAACTGAAAACACAAATAAGCAAGCAAGTTCAGGAATTACCGGGTTAAATTACTTGAGCTGAGAAAGTTCTTGGCAGTCCCACGCAAGCTGTCAGCCAAGTCTGATAAAAGAGCAGGAACGTAAATAACAAACTGACGCCACACACAGAATATACAGGAGCTTCTTTCACTAGTTAAGAAATTGTCCTGAACAAGTTTCCAGGGCTAACACACCCACTTTTATTCCCTCTGGGGCGTGTCAGTCCCTCATCTCATTCCCTGATTTGTCCTTTCTTTCTGCATTGTATCGCATGCTTTTGCCTACGTCGTTGCCTCGCATCAAACCAGCATTCCATAGCTTGATCCTCAGTCAGAGGCTCTGCTACGCCTTCCTGGTTATCTGCCGACACCTGAGGCACAATCAGGGAGGAAAGTTCTGGGGAGGAAGGTGTTGTGAATTAATAAAAGTGTTTGAATAAAGCTTGTTGAAACCTTAAAGCAAAGTGCAGGGTTCTGGCCCTGCACTTCTGATTGGCCGATAATAGCGATATTGGATTGGTCCATTCAGGAGAATCTGATTGGCTATTAACGAGCCTTTCTCATTGGTTAAAAGAGCTAGTGTTCCTGTGTTTTCATTGGCTAAATACCCAAGAGCTTGCCTATATAAAGGGGGCTGTTGAGGCCGTTCAGGGAGCTGTTGCACCATGTTAAATAAAGAGTTGAAGTTCACTGTTCGTCAACTCGTCTCCGCTTCTTGCGCCACGCACCGAACATAACACTGGCGACGAGGGTGGGATGTGGAGATGTCAGAGCTGACTGAACACTACAGAACGATAACAGAGCACGTGGCTGAAACACACCAACGGCGGAACCATGTCCGGCAGCGTCATACCACCCGCTCCATTCGACCTGGCACAAGAAGACTGGGACTCATATATGGATCGCTTCCAGATGTTTCTGGAGACCAACAATTTGAAGGATGCCACTACCGGAAAGAAACGGGCGGTGTTCCTAACTCATTGCAGGCCAACCGTATTCAAGATGGCCAAGGCACTAGCGAAAACGGCAGAAGTGAAGTCCATGGACTGGGACGTCCTCGAACCCCTGCTAAGGGCCCACTATGCACCAACCGTACCAACTCTTGTGAGAAGGCATGAATTTTACCAGAGAGATCAGCGGAAGGGTGAAAGCGTTGCTGATTTCATAGCGGATCTACAGAATTTAGGAGGCCTATGCGGGTTTACTGACCTTGAAGAAGCCCTGAGAGACAGAATAGTTCTGGGATTAGATGCACCAGGCGCGCAGAGTAAGCTGATAGCGAAAGGCCACATTAGCCTTAAAGATGCCATCGCTGACGCTACTGCAGCAGAAGCAACCAGGAAGTCGGCTGCTCGAATGCGCCACACTCACGCTCCACTTCGCCAACTCGCCAGCGAAGTTTCACCTCATTTAGAAGAACCGGCAACGACAGCCCACCACGAGGACCTCGAATCGTCATCAGAAAGCGATGAAGAAGAGGTCAACCGGCTCCGGTCTGAACGAGACCAACGCCAGAAATCGCAGTACCAATGTGCTGGTTGTGGGGCAAATCACCCCCGATCAGACTGCAAATACCTCGACGCGCTCTGCCATGTGTGCGGGAAAAGAGGCCATATTGGACGACACAGCCAAAACCCGAGGGGGGCTAACTACCGCCAATCTACAGGAAGCCATCCTGCAAAGCGAGAACCCTTGAACCACCAATGGAACAACCACTCCTACAGAAGCAGACCCCTAAACTACTCAACGAAGTGAGAAGAAGCACACCAAACTATTACGATTGGTCACGCCTCATCACTGGACGCCAAGAAGATCCGGGTGA
>BHEV01066427.1:0-17795 GCA_004319985.1 Emydocephalus ijimae | reverse complement strand
GCTTCTGCAGACCTTTGCGATGTGGCCTCTCTTTCCACAGGAGCGGCAGAGTGTGTCGAGGAATTTGCAGTCTGCTCGCGGGTGGTTTGCCCCGCAACCAGCGCATTGGCGCGGAAATCTCTGGTTCTGTTGGTCTCGTTGGTCGCGTTCTAACCATAGCCAGTTGACCTCCTCTTCCTCGCTGTCTGATGAGGATTCGAGGTCTTCATGATGGGCGGTGGTAGTGTGCCTCTCAGAGGAAGGCGGACTGTCACTAGCGAGTTGGCGGTGTGGTGCGTTTGCTCGGTGCATTCGAGTGGCTGACTTCCTGTTGCTTCTGCTGCAGTAGCGTCGGCGATGACATCTGCGAGGCTGATGTCTCCCTTCGCCATAATCTTGCTCTGTAACGTGTGGTCATCTAATCCCAGAACTATTCGGTCTCTCATGGCTTCCTCAAGGTTTGCGAAACCACAGAGTCCTCCCAGGTTCCGGAGGTCGGCTACGAAGTCTCCAATGCTCTCATTCTTCCGTTGGTCCCTCTGGTAAAGCTCGTGTCTTCGTATCAGTGTAGGCACTGCAGGTGCATCATGGGCCCGGAGGATCGGCGCGAGGTTATCCCAATTCATGGTCTTCACTTCCGCCGGTTTGGCAAGTGCCTTAGCCATTTTAAAAATGGCGGGCCTGCAATGGGTCAAGAACACTGCTCGTTTTTTGCCAGGCGTAGCATCTTTCAGATTGTTGGTCTCCAGGAACATCTGGAACCAGTCTATATACGAGTCCCAGTCTTCGTTTGCTGGGTCAAATGGAGCGGGTGGTATGGCGCCACTAGTCATCCTGCCGTTTGTTGCGTGCGCTCTTAGCCACATGCTCTGTTTTTTTTCGATGAGTGTTTAGTCAGCTCTATCGTCTCCACATCCCATCCTCGTCGCCAGTGTTATGTCCTGAGCATGGGTGCAAGGAACAGAGAGGAGGCATCGAACTGTGACTTCAACTCTTTACTAGTAACTTCAGAACAGAGCAAAATACTTGGGCAGCAGCAGCTCTTTTATAGAGCTGGCTGCTGTCACAATAATCAATGATTTGAGTTTACCGCTCTAACAAGCGTCCAATCAGAGAGACCCGCTATCAGCCAATCAGATCGGCCAGAAATGACCAATCACGACTCGCTATTCGCGGGCCAATGAGAAGTGCAAGATTACGAGCCTGCTGTTAAAGTAAAGCTATTAGGGTTGTTACTGAACGCGTTAGCTTAGTCCTTAACAGAAAAAGACTGTGAATTCACACATCTTAATACTTAGCACAAACAAACTGGGCTATCACTTACAATTGTTGTTTACAGTTCCAAACAGGCATATAAAACACACATGTTAAAAAATTATAATTATTTTTATAATCTATTTGAACTACTTTTTCACTATTCTGGTTATATTTTCATAAAGAATATCATACATGCTTTAAAAACATAGATATATGTGTTATAGGCATCTTTTCTTAACCATGATGATGACAAAATGATGGCATGATACAACCATAATCCCTGTATACAAGTACATAAGGATCAGAGTTTGAATAGCATTATCCTACCTCACCATGCCCTCTACTACAGATGCCTATATATGCTTCCCCTTAAATAAATCTGCATAGAGTTGTAACTCAGAATAGCAGATCCCCAACCATTTCAAATGAAAAAAAGGATTAAACACATATAGCTGCGACAATGGTAGGAGGCAGAATTTTGGTTGCCAAATAGTCAAGACATGTATTCTGTTGAACATATCAGAAAGATAGGAAGAAAAAGAAAAGTTACTGGAGTGCATCCTGGAAAAGAAAGGGATTTTTTTAAAGCTGCTTGTTGTGCTTTTATATAGGTGCTGTATGATGCTTTAACCTTGAGTGTATAAATTTAACTTAACTTTATGAATCTCTATATATAAATATGCAAATGCACACTCACATGTATAAAAGTATGTATGTCCCAAGAAAACCCTCCCACAAGAGAGAGGCTGGTATTTGATCTCCTGGAAGAGAAAAGGGCACACAGCAGAAAGGAATTCTTCAATAGAAAAATATGTTGGCCTGCAGTCTGGATGGACTGAAAACCTTGCAAACTGTGGCAAAAATGTCTTTGGTGGGACAGGATTTTTTTAAAGTAATTAGAACTTAACTGGAATGAGCATAGGAGAGCAGCTTAAATGGTAAATTTATATATGTCTATAATAGAAGCTGTGAAGGAGAATAGATGGCACTAATACATTGTTGGAAGAAGCAAGTTTTACCCTTTAGATTAAAAGCAGTTCTATAGTTTTTTTCCTTTAGTATAGCTGAGGGCTATTCCCTCCTTCATTTCATGATTAATATCTTTTCTTAGATCAGGGTTTCCAAAAGTGGTCAATATCGACTTCTGAAGATCAATGAAACTATTCAAGGGCATGATGATGATGATTTGTAGCACTATTAGAATAGAATTTATGAAATTGTTTTCCTTTAATGAATGTTTGAGAGTCAACAAGTTGAATTGGGTACCCCTGCCTTAAATAAATTTCATACATTCTAATCCATATCTTATAACTATTTTCACAATTTTTTCAATAGCTTTCCCCTTTCTTTACTTCCTATAGCCTTATTTTAAATTATCTCATTCCTTTCTTAATTCAATGACATATCTTTTTCTAATTTTTAAAATCTTTCTAATCAATGTTTTCATACTTTCATCTGTCCTGTTTACAATTTCATATTATCTTTTCTCATAAAACAAATTTTCCCCTGTAATTGCTAGACTGGATTTGCTAGACTGTATGGATTGCTAGACTGTAATTGCTAGACACCTTTATATCTTTTTTCAAATCTTATTTAAAAATTTAAGTTCCATCTTTACAGTTATAACATTCATTTTCTAACCTCTATTTTATAACACATACCTATTTTCAATCGAATTCTGCTTGGTACATTCCCTTAAAATACACACTAAATTCTTAAAAGAAAAAAGTATATATGTATAGATATCTGTGTATATATGTATAACAATAGTAAATGGAATAATTATTCTATTCAAGTACAGCTCTGCCATTAATATTAATAACAATCTTTTACATTTCTATTTCTTTTAACAAACATTACCTAGTAATATCAATTGTCTTTCACTTTAATCATCTATATTTCATATTTTAGTTATTACTGTTTTTAAATAAAAAGCCAAACAATAGTTATGAACAATAGTCAATAAAGTCATTATTCTTATTCAAGTTCATCTTATCAACTGATAAAAATCTTCCATGTTTCTTTTCAGTTTTTTTTAAATGTTCTTTTTAAATCATTGAGAGCCTTATTCTCTTCACAAACAAATGTTCCACTACACATCAATAGAACTTTTTCTATCATTTTAATCACCTAACATATTATATAACAATGCTATCCCATGCACCCTTGCAGAATCCTCTCCTTAAGTTAAAATTTAACTGTGTCTCTCTGTGTCTTTTAAATAGGTTTATACCTTTAATTCTTGTACGTTTTTCCTGTACCTCTATATCTTGTTTCTGTTCTTTGTAGCTACTTTTCCTTTCCGTCTTCCCTCTCTTCTTCTCTCTCTCCTTTTTATTCCCTTTTCTATCTGATTCTCCCTTCTGTGATCCTCCCTTCTGCTTCTTCCTGATATTATGATTACTTTTCAATTTACTCCTTTTTTTTGGTTGTTGCTTCAGTGCTTAAGTTTTTAACTCCCTTTCCCTCCCTTCCCCTTTTTTACCCTGCTTAAAATTGCCTGGTCATTAAAGATGGCTTCTTCATTGTCCTGTGCTTCTTGTTCTGCCAGCGTTTCTTGTTGTTTTTCATAGTTCAAGATCTCCATTTCTAAAAATTAAAATACGAAGCCAAAAGATCCTCTTCTGTCTTGTGCTTCTTCTTTTTGTTCTTTAAGTCTCATTTTTAACTCTTCAAGGAGTGATGCCATTTCAAAAATTTTTAAACAACCCCCAATTGATTTTATTTTATTTCATTAGGATCCTCCATCCAAAGTTCCAGGAATCATCCAATGATCCAAAGCTGTCTCTTGCTTCTTTTCTCACTTTCTCTTTCCAGGGGCTTTGTTATCTTGTAACAAAGCTTCAGCTACAATGTATCTTTTGCAAGCCTTGTTAAAATTCCACTATCAATTACTTTTTAAGTTCCAGGTGGTCTCCTCCATTTTCCAGATTCCACCCTCTTTTTTCCTTTTTCCCCTCCACTGCTTTCTTTCTTTTTTTAAAGAAAGTTTTTAAATCATCCAAGAATCTTTAATCCCTTTGACACTTTATTTTCAGCTAGAAATAGCCTATTAATGTCAAAGTGGATTAGTATCAATTTCTTATTTGAATCTCTTCTTCTTAATGTTCCAAATCAGTTAAAATTGTCGATGTTAGAGGAAAAAAAGCCAATTCCATTTCCTTTCCCTTTCTCTTTTGCAGCTTAAAATCTTTTTTAGGAATAGTATTAGTCTTTAAAATTCAGGTTCCAGGTACCTTAAATAGATGTTCTCCATTCAACCCGGTCAGTCAAACTTTCTCCTTTAAACTTCCTCCTGCACAATCTTGTCTGGTCGGGTTCTTCTTTGAGGTGGCCATTTCTGACCACCGTTGCAACCGCCTTTGGGAAAGGGAGTGATGGCCAGCCGAGGAGGAGAGATGCGGCTCTCCTCAACCCCACTGACAGCTCCCCCTTCTTCACCACCTCTACAGGGTGGCTTCAGCCCAGAATCCGGGTGGCTCGGGGAGCTCCGGCGGCGAGCATGGATCAAAACTGCAGACAATCACGATTTCGGTCCATCGCCAAAGAAGCCCAAACTGGAAGTCCACTGGGATCTCCCTTCTTGAAGGTGGAGATGACCGTGGCTTGTGACCATAGTTTTGGCAAGGAGCTGGTCCTGAAAGATTTTTCAAAGATACATTTTTCATATAAAGATTATATAAAGATATAATTTTTCAAATATATGACAAAGAAGGACTATTCAAAAGGAACTGACACTTTTCATCTTATCCCTTATGGTGTACAACCAAGAAAATATTTTATAACGTGCAGAGTGTATAACATAACTGAAGATAATGAGGTATGCTAAATAGATTGACAATTGCAAATTAAGAAGAAGAAAAAAGGCCACAAACAATTTTATCTGACAGGAAAAAAAACAGTTGAAAAATAGCATCTCCAAATTCATTTCCTACTTCAATACACTTCCAATAAAGTCATTTTTAATCTATATCTTTATACATAAGGAAAAGTTTTACAGATAAAGCTATTGGGTATCCTATATGTTCCCTTCATCTTTTCAGTTGTGTCATGCAGGAATTGAGAGTAGATTTTGGTATTTGGTCCAAATGCTTGATATTTTCTATTGTGCTTCTTAGAATCACTCTGAGAGATTTTCTTTGAAACACAGCAGGTCACTGTGTTCCTCAAACTTCACAAATTGATCTTTGTGATAAACAGTTATATATCAGTCAGCTTCTCTTGCTCTGACAATTTAATGAGGCGGACAAGAATAACAATTGCCTTTCTCCTTGCTTGAGGAAGAGTTAATGTGCTCACCACACAAAAAATGCAAAATGAAGACAAAGATATTTTTATTTTTTATTTTTTTTATTTTATTTTTTTATTTTTTATTTTTTTATTTTTTTTTCCTTGATTTTTTGATGATACAATTAAAGGCATGTGCAAAAATCTGAAGAGATTTTTAGCAAGGGAACTAAGAAAAAAAACATTAGTGTGTTGCCAGAAATATTTCAAAGTTAAAGTTTGGCCAAGTTACTTTCTTTAAAATTCAAATATGGCTGCTATTCTATAGTAATTGCACAGTTCTGTTAAAGCAAGACTGTTTTCCTCTTGACAAAGTGATTGATACTATAATGTTGATAAGATTAAGTTATAAAGATATCAGAATTTAGAAGTAAGTTCAGGCCCCGAGTTTTTTCTAGTCTGCCTGTAAAACAAACAATAATTGAATGTTTCTTGGATTGGTTATAGAATTTGAATGTATTGAATGTAGTCACCTCTGTTGCCTCCATATCCCACTTTGATGTTTGCCTTCAGTTTGAAATGTTGATTCTTCTAGAAATCCAGGTTCTTTCACCTTCAATGTATCTCATTCTTACTTGTTACCCTACCTCCACCCCATAATATTGGGTTTAGTGCAGAGGTGTCAAACTCAAGGCCCGCTGGCTGATCTGGCCTGCAGGATGCTTAGATATGGGCCACGGGGCCACCCTGGAAATAGCAAAGGACCATCTCACGGTGTCTTTGCCAGCAATCCCCCCCCCAAGCTTTGGTCGCCATGGTCTCCTGCAACTCTCTGACAGCCAAAAGGAACTCAGGGAGGGCCGCATGCAGTCTGTTTTCACTGGCAGAGGGCTGCAGGAGGCTGTCGCAACATGAGTGATGTTGAGCTGCCCACACACATCCTGGCCACACACATTTGCCCCCCCCCCCCGCAAGTTCAAACACAACCCTGATGTAGCCCTCAGTGAAATCGGGTTTGACACTCCTGGTTGAGTGGGTCCACATTACCATTTTAATTTCTATATAGAATATTGGTTTTGAAGGCAAAGACACATTATCCTGAGAATATATGTATGAGAATAAAATTATGTCTATTATAGTCAGGACAGTATGTCATCCTAAACTCCTGCAGCATATTGCCACAACAATCTGGGTCCTCGTTTTACTGACCTCAAAAGAACAGAAAGCTGAGTCAACCTTGAATCAGTGAGATTTGAACTGCAGAACTGCTTGCAGCCGGGAGTCAGCAGAAGTAGCCTACAGTACTGCATTCTAACCATTACGCCACCATGGCTCTGATGGTAATTTTATCAATGCCATTAGTTTTCAATTAGTACTTCGGATGTTTGGAGATCGCAACCAAGACTTCTGTTACTATTGGTACTAACTTTGCATTCTTTTGCCATAATCGTCTATTTCAGTTTGCAGGTCTTTGTATTTTGTGATTTTTGTCCAGTTCTTTCTTCTCTATTCTGCTATATCCAGGTACTGCAATGTCTATTGTCCTTTTTTTTTTTTTTTTTGGCAAAAATGTCTTTGTTATCAACAATTGTTAAGTCTGGGGTGTAGTATGGTAGATGTTTGTTTGTTTGAATTTCAAAACTCCACAGCATTTTATCTTCTTCATTTTCTTTTATCTATTTTTATGGTCTCACTGGTTCTTGTTTGCAGGAACATAGTATTGCTGATATTCCAATGACCATTGCTTTACTTTGTCATGACATGGTTTCTAGTCAGTCTGTGCGATCTTCTTGCAGCAGCTAACTAGGTGGTTTACAGTTTCTTCAGCTTCTCTGCAGAGGTGACATTTGCCTTGTATGGCTGTCTTCTCAATTCTGGCTTTGCATTTGTTTTTATGAGTTGGTCTTGTGCAGCCAGAATTAGCCCCTCTGTCTCTTTCTTCAGCTCTCCTGTTCTTAGCCATTGCCAGGTCTTGTTATCTGCTTTCCCTGATAATTGTTTTGTTTTGTTTTTGTATCGACCATATAAAACTTTGCCTTGCCATGTATTTTCTCTATTCTTCATTTGGTCGTTCCTGTAGGCCAATTTGATCTTTATGGTAGTATATTTATATATATACCACCAGTGACTCTAGAGGCATATATACTGTCTGAGGCCTTACCTGAAGCAACTTGCAATAAAAGTATTCTGTTTCCCAATAGTCCCTATTATCCTGCCCAGACAGCTAAAGTATACCTATTAAGGACCCAGACCTACCAGGAGAGCTGGCATGAAGGGTTATTCCCCAGTCTCATAACTTTCCAAAAACAGAGAAAACATGGTTCCTGCCTGGGGAATTCTGGGATTTGAAATCCATGCTCTTAGAGTTTCCGAGATTGAGAAACATTGCAAAATAACACTGCCATTTCTTACAGTCTTTATTTTAACCTTTTAATTTTTGTTTCTATTTTAATCAATTTTATTGTGACTGTGTGTTTTGTTTTGATCATTTAAATTCTTTGGAATCTTGAATTTTAAATTCTTAAAATTCCAGATAGTTTCAGGTGATCAGGCCACATAAATAAATTATATTTGAGTAATCCTAGACAACTGTTACAGTGCTAGATAATTGGAAATTTGAATAATAGAATAATAGATTTGGAAGGGACCTTGAAGGTCTTCTAATCCAATGCCCCATTCAAACAGGAGAGACCCTATACTATTCCAGAAAAGTGGCTATCCAGTCTCTTCTTAAAAACCTGGAGAAGATTGGAAGATTAAAAGATTGGAGAAGAACAAATGTTTTTGTTTTCAAAATGAAAGAAGAGATGGCTCCATATGTGAACTTATAGGCCCCACAGTTCAAATTAATTTCAGTACTTATTCAGGTTGGGCTCAGGGGCCTCAATGGCCTCTTCCAATTCTATGATTCTAAACATGATAGATCACATACTTGCCAACATTTTGGAATCCTGAAGAGGTAGATTTTGCGAGGGAGCGAAGCGACCAAGCCCAAGCGCGCTTGCGCGTGAGGGGGAGAGGGTGTGGGAGGGGGGTGAAGACGGAATACGGCGTTTTTGAGGAACGAGTTCCTTGAAATTATCATTTAGTATTCTAATTACTAGCTTATTTTAGGGAATCAACGCACAATGAAGGGAAAATATGACTTCCATTTCATTTTATGGTAGGTTTGCTACAAAATCGGTAGATCAGAAGAGAAAATCGGTAGCCTTTCAAAACCTCTAAAAAGCGGTAGTCTACCGCCCAAAGCGGTAGAGTTGGCAAGTATGAGATCATTGAACAGCAGAATGCCTGGAGAAAAGACTGAAGTCTAGTATATCTTTAAGAAAGCCTACTTCAGCTCAAATTTTACCACTTTATTGTTCCACTCTATTTTACAAATTAATGCCTAGAATTTACCCTCTTAGTTATAACTTTGAAAATCAAATGAAACGATAGAAACCAACAACTGTTCTGTCTTAAATCCTATCTGTTGCTCAGATTTCTGATTCTGGCAATCAGAAGATTTTGGCAAAGTAAACAGATAGAAAAGAGCATTTCTTGAGGAAAGGATCAAGCAACACTTCCTTCATTTTCCCTCAGTCTCTTTTAGCATTTTGGTTTTTTGAAGCTCAGGAAAAATTAAATGGAGATATGAATGATGTCTTATTTGGCTGTTGGTTGTCTGAACATCATTTAGCTGGCAAATCAATTGACTATGAATCAGAAGAACAGACATATAAATGTGCTTGCTATGGATAGCTAAAAGCACCAATTTGTTAAATATTGATTGGTGTGGAGGATCTAGCTTCTTGGATATATGAAAATAAATTATGAAAAATAAACAGGAAACAGAATGATTTCCAATAAGATTTTCTTCACAACTAATCTTCAGAAACATACAATGGTCCCAAAGAGAACTAAACATTTACCACTTATACTGGGTTGTCATATGTGATTATAAATAAATTATACTATAGAAGGTTGCAGCACATTGAGACCTTTGCATTATAGCCCCTATTGACTCAGGTTTCCAAAAATGAGTTATGTGCAGTTGCTAGATAGATAAGATTGCCTGCTTCTGGTCTAGACCCAATCAATGCTGTAAATATATGTAAATATATGTAAATATAGATGTAAATAGAGATGTAAATATAGCTGAGAAAAAGGGCTTAGAGACATATTCAGATCTTAGAATTGTCCTTACATCTTCAAATGTCTATGGAGATTCTCAGTCATCCAGATCATGGTTGTCTCATAGTTGTCTTTGTTTTTCCTTGAAGACATTTTACTTCTCATCCAAGAAGCTTCTTCAGTGCTGACTGAATGATGGAGGATGGAAGGATTTATATTCCTTGCAGTCATCTCATCATTAGCACTCTTTCTGAGAGTCATTGAGGCCACTTGGAGGTTTATCTGGGCTGTCAGGGTCACCTGAATAATGCAAATAAGTGCAGAACCTTCTTGGAACTGCTTTCATCAGTTCTCATGATGGGGGGATGGAAGGAAGTCATCAGAACTGATGAAGCTTCTTGGATAAGAAGCAAAACATTTTCTTCTTCCTCCACAAGAAAAAAAAAAAACAGCCCAGTTGCCTTTTGAAGAAAAAAGCATCTTTGAGACAATAACCACCTGGATGACTGAGAATCTCCATAGACATCTCTCCCCAGTTGATTCTCCCTTTCTTTTCTGATCCTTCCCTTAGTTAAACTGTCCTGCCATTTTCTTACTCAGATATTGAGATTTCCTAAAAAGAAGTCATATTAGTTCCTTGTCTTATAGTTTATATTCAATGTTTTGGTGCCAAATCTTATTGAACCCTCTATGCCACAATTAAAATACTGTATATAATGACAGAACAAGAAAAAAATGCAGCTTAATTTTCACATAAACATTTTATACACAATCAAGATACATTTCATAGAAAGCATTAAAAGATCCCATAAGTACTGAATGCAGAATACTTCTCGAAAGTAAAGTTGGGATTTGCTGCTTTTGTGAATTCCTTAACATATTGAAATTTGAAGACAAGCTGGTCTCATGCAATTAAAAGTTCATTTTAAAGAGTCCGTCATTAGCCCAATGCTTGTTTTAAAAAGCCTTCAGAGGAAATAGCCCCATTATTCTCTCACCAGTAGGTAAAGCAATATAATTAAAATTAAATGTGTGTTTTACAAATGAAGTTCTTCTGCTTTCACTTTACTCTTTGTCAGATCTCCCTCCACCCCATGAACATGCTGGTATTGCAAAGCCTAATTGTTCAAGGGATGGAGATGGGATGCCAGAAAGTGGGAGGGAAAGATTTTAAAAAAAAGACTTTGTGAATACACATTTGTGTCACCAGGAAGGATTACAGGAGTCTCTGTATGATGGGTCTCTATGACTGAGATGTCAAAGCAGCCATTGTATAGGTTGAATTAAAAGTATCTGATTCTGCATTAGAACAGAGAAAAGAAGCTCACCAGAAATTTCTGAATGTGGATTAGGAAGCTCTATCATTACAAAATTTGATCTGAATTATCATTGTTCATTTTCATTTATGATTGATGTATTGACAGCATAGAGTCCAAGCCCCAAAGAGCTGGAGTTATCATTCCTCTTTATAGATTTATGAAAATAAGCATATGCATTTGTTTGCATATAGAAGGCAGGAAGGTCTTTCAATACAACATACTATGTGCCGAGGTCATGGGGTGTAACTATGAGGTAATGGGGCAAAACAATAGGGTTTTTAAAAAACTAAGAAGCATTATTACACGAACAGGGTGTTACTTGCTTTTGCTTTCCCAAAGCTCTGCTCTCCTCTCAATATCTTTTCCAAGCTTATTAGCATTCCTTGGTCTTCTGTGATAGACTGAGGAAGTGGATGGTAATTTTCCTGAAAAATATATATAGGGTAACTATCTGATCTAGTATCACTTAGCTAAGCCGTTGCTTTGTTTATCCTGTGAAGGTATATTTGGGTTAGAGGCTTTTTTAGCTCTGCCCTGCAAAACCTCCAGATTGTCACATTTTAAAAATTATTTCTTTCATGGCCTCCATTCTCATTCCACTTTTCTCTTACTCACAGATGTTAAAATACCATACAAAAGGCAACTGTGCTTTTAACGTTTCCATGAATGCATCAGAATTCTTTTCATTTTTGCCTTTGTATGGGCCTCTGTATGAAGAATTTTGATGCAGACATATATAATACCACAGCAAGATTGTTGCTCTTTTGTAATGTACCTGCTGAGTTATGAATGCCTATGTGCGTATTGGTAATAGGAGGGAGGGAAAGAAATAGGGTAGGGCCAAAACTGAACCAATGCCATCTGGGATGTTCTGGTCCCAGAACACTATTTAGAAGGACAGGATTTTCTCACTCTAGTAGAACAACAGAATATGAAAACGAACAGAAGAGAAGAAGCCCTCTCGTTCTTTGTTAATGGCTGAGACTGAAACAGGAATAGGATTTTAAGATGTCAACATGATGCTGAATTATATATCAAAAATTATATAACAACCTTCTGCCAAAGAAGTATTTACCACCTCTTAAGCCTCTTCCTTCTCCCCAGATTTGGCTGACTGGGGTCAGGACTAAGGTAATAATACCTATTAGAATCCAAGCAGATTCATCTTAATTAGTCCAAAATTCATTTGCAGCTAATAACCTCAGTCAGACTGGGCTCTGACCATGACAAAGTCTTAATCTTCAGTTCACTTTCTGCTATGAGAGGAAAATTAGGTCCAACAAGCACACACCTACACATAGTACATGGATCAAGTCCAATTTCAGTAGGGATATAATTAGAAGTTCTGAGTAATTCCTCCCAAGGCTAGGGATCTTTGTTTGTTTATTTATTTATTTAGTTTAGTTTATGTGCTCACCTTCAGGTGACTCTGATGTTGAAGACACTCAGGATTAATCATCTAGGTAAGAGTATAGCTTCCTCCCCAGAGCCCAAATTAAGGGGGACCATTGTCTAAAAATGAAGACCCAGATTGTTGGGGGCAACATGCTGATTCTGTAAAAATGCTTAGAGGCCTGTAAAGCACTGTAAAGTGGTATAGAAGTCTAAGTGCTATGTATACATTGAGATAGATAGATAGATAGAGAGAGAGAGAGAGAGGGAGGGGGAGAGAAAGAGAGAAAGAATGCTACTGCCATTGCTGTTATAAATAGTCTTGGGTTTAACAAAAACAGTCAGAGGCCAAACTGTCCAGTGATAAGAAGCCTAGCTATGGGCACTGATTGGGGGAAGATTAAAAAAAGAGCCAAATTATGCAAAGTCATTGACAATGCAGACTCCGCTCTTTATGTACTGTGTTTCCCTGAAAAGATGACTTACCCCAAAAGTAAGTCCTAGCATGATGTTTCCATGTGCGCCCAATATAAGCCCTACCCCCCAAATAAGACCTACCCACTAATTAAAACCCCACCCACTCCAGGGTGCACAGGTAAAAAGTAAGCTAGGGTGAGGATAGGGGGGTGGAGCTGCCCAACTACTTATCTTCGGATAGTTGCAGTCAGGCCTCCAACATCCCAATACCTGCTTTGACAGCCTATTTCTTCTGCACCTGGCAAGGCTTTCCTGAAGGCCTCTGCAGCCGATAACAGTTCCAGATCAATCCCTAGCTCTGTTATCAGTTGCAGAGGAAAGCCTTGCTGGCCGGAGAAGTTCCTGAAAGCTTCTGACAGCAAAAAGGAGTCCAGAGCAACACGTGCAAATGAAATAAGTCAGTGGACGACATCCTCCTGAAAATAAAATGTGGTGCCTCAATTTTTGGGGGTTGCAAAAAAAATATAAGACAGGGTCTTCACTGTAAAGTGAATAGCTTGCATTGTGATATCATGGTGCATTTTTCCTCATGTTGGAGTCATTCTGATTATGTACAGATGCCTTTGAGCCCAGTAAAGATTCTAGATAGAAATGGAGATTTAATACCAAAGTGCTCAATTTTTTTCCCTCTGGTAACAAGGCAGCCCAGCCCTACTAATATTGCCTCCTTCTGGTGGTCATTGTCAAAATCTGCCTCATATTCTTCCAGATCCTTGACCAGTGGTGGGCTGCTTTGTACCAGCTTGCTCGTACCAGTAGTTATGACCACAGTTGTGACCACCCACCCATCCAGGTGCTATCCCATATTATATATGTCACATTTTTGCTCACACACCCTGCCCTCACAGCCCAGCTGCTTTCCGTGCCTCACCTGATCTA
Source organism: Emydocephalus ijimae (assembly GCA_004319985.1). Classification (NCBI taxonomy): domain Eukaryota; kingdom Metazoa; phylum Chordata; class Lepidosauria; order Squamata; family Elapidae; genus Emydocephalus; species Emydocephalus ijimae. Next base: position 4,152 of record BHEV01066427.1, on the reverse strand, counting down.
CTCACCCTGGCTGCCACACACAAAAATTTCTGGTTTTGCAGTCACATGCAAGCACAGATGGTGCATGTGTGCTCACATTTTTGGCGAACCAGTTGTTAAAGTATGTGCAGCCCAGCTCTGTCCTTGATGCACAACCACCATTTTGGTCATAACATGTGATGGTCATAAAAAGAGGTCATTATATGACCATGCCTAACTTATGACTTTTGTTTGTAGCAGTCATTACACAGACATGATGGTCATTAAGGGAAGAATGGAAGGATGTATATTCCTTGCAGTCATCTGGTCATTAGCATTCTCTGTGAGAATTGTTGAGGCACTTGGATGTTTATCTTTGCCCTTAGATGATTGCAAGGAATATACATCCTTCCATTCTCTCTTTTTTTAAAATAATGTTTTATTTCAGTTTTCCACATTTTTAAAAACATTTCTTTTTTGTGAACAACATGATTCCAGGTTTTCATATTTCATACAAAAATGACCATAATTGCACATTCATCTTTCATATTCAACTTCATATCTTACTAATACTTTACATATTTTCTGTTATTATATTTCTTTCAAAATATTTTCCTCCTATTTGAATCACAAATAGCTCTCATATCTTCATAATCATTATGCTTTTGTACTTTTATCTGTCAGATTTGCAATTTCATCAGATATTCTTATTTCATAATTCCACAAATTCTAGTTTCATTCAAACATTTCAAAAAATCACCCCCCCCCACAATTACTAATGTGAGTATGCCACCCCTATAGCTTACATTTCTTTAATTATTCCCCCTTTAAATCCCAATAAACATTTAACTTTTATTACCTATAGAGTTAATAATAAAAGTCTTCTAACAACTACATAACATATATACCTTTTAGGTTAGGATTAGATTCCGCATAGTACCTCCCTCTTCAATTTCAGAAAAGATTTTTTTTAATAACTTTGATAAAAAAAATCAATCTATTCAATTAATCCTAAACACTGATATTAATCTCATTATAACAATCCTCATAATTCATTTCAATTGTGTTCTAAGTGTTCATTAAATATATTTAATAAACTTATCATAATTTCCCTTTTTTCACATTTATTCCATTTATCTCTGTGTATAAAAAAGAGCATTCCAATAGCAAAAGCAATTTCAGTTCCCATCCTTCTTTTTAATAATCTGTGTTCCTCTATTTTCTAAGTATTTATAGCTTCCAATATATTTATCCTACCCCTCATTACCTTGCAGAATCCCCTTTCTTATTCTTAATTGACCATTGTCTCTATGTCTTTTAAATAAACAATTTCTTTTAATTCTTGTACAATTTCCATATTTCTTTATTTTCTGATCCTGTTTTTTTATCAGTTCTTTTCTGTTTCATTTTCCCCTTTCTTTTCACATTCCAGTTTTTATCCCCCTCCCTCTTTAAAGTTTCCTTCCACTTTACTTTTCTGCTGATTCTTTTTACTATTTTTGGTTTTGTAAGGGTTCCCCTTTTTAATTACCTCCTTGAATCTCAAATTTTTAATTCCCACTCTTTTCCCTCCACACTTTAAAATTCATTGTTGCAGATGTTCATTAAAGGTGGCCTCTTCTTTGATCAATTCCTCTTCTTCTGGCAATCCTTTTTGTTTTCATATTCTAGAATCACCATTTCTAAGAATTGTAAAGCAAAGCCCAACAATGCACCTCTTTCTTGTAGTGTTTCTTTTATATTTCTAAGTTCCATTTTTAATTCCAAAAGAGATTCTGCCATTTTTAACATTTTTGTCCAGGAGCTTAATTCAGTTAATATCTATAAAGTTTATGTCCAACGATCAGCTTTAATTAATTTCTCTTCAGGCTTTTTGGATTCATCAGATACTCCAGTATCAAGTTTAAACCAAAGTCACCAATCAGTCCAAAAATAGTTTCTTCTTACTTCTTTATTTATTTTAATGTTCAAATTTCTACTATCATTTTCCAGGGTCTTTCTTTTATTGCATCAAGATTTCATTTACTTGTATCAAGTCAAATTCTTAAAGAAAACAGGTTCTTTTAAAAAGGATTGTAATTAAGTTCCTTGGCCACTAGATGACACTCTCTGTTATGTCAAAACTTCACCCTTTCTTTTGCTTTTTTTCTATTTAAGACTTTTTAAGCTTCAAAATTCCAATAGAGCCAAATATCCAGTTAATATTTTTTGTTTTTTCTTTGACACTTTTAAGTCCAGCTTCAATTATGCCTGTTTAGTGTCAAAAATATATTTATCCCATTTATACAGTTATCTTCTTCTGGCTTTTTCCTTTCACGGTTCAAAGCCACTCTCAGCTATCAAAAATATTATTTCCTCTCTTTCTAAATCTGCTGCTTTAGTTTTTTTCTTAAAAATTCTTAAGGGTTAATTCCAGGGTACCTTTTATTTAAAGATTACACCCAATTCTCCTGGTTTCTATGCTATTGTCTTCTTCTCTGGTCCAGCACGATCTTTTTTCCTGGTTAGCTCACCTTTTGAGGTGAGCCAAAATGGCCACCGCTACAGCCATCTTCGGAGGGGAGTATTGCCAAGCCAAGGAGAGGAGATGCGGCTCCCCTCAACCCAGCTGGTGGTCTCCCCTTTCTTCACCACCTTTATAGGGTGGCTCCAGCCCCAAATCAGGTTGATCGGGGCCCTCCAATGGGAGAGCACAAATTGAAACCGTGGACGATCACAGATTTTGGTCTGTCAGCGAGGAAGTCCAGCTAGAAGTTCCCATCTTTCCATTCTCCACCATTCAGTCAGAACAAAAGATGCTTCTCGGGTGAGAAACAAAACATCTTCAAGGAAAAAACCAAGACAATCCAGTTGTCTTTTGAAAAAGCACCTTTGGGAAAACTTAGCAACACTTGTTTAGGATTCTTAATGATAAGAATTTCCCTATCTTCACTACACATTAGTCTGTGTGCAGCTCAACATGCAGCTAAACCTACCTACCACGTTTCTCAGAAAATAAGGCCGGGCCTTATTTTCTTTTGACCCCCCCAAAAATGGCTAGACCATCTTTTTGGGGGTGACTTAATTTCTCCCCCCTGTACCCTCACCTAGAGCACCCCCTGGAAGCCATGCCTCGCCACCAACCACTCCAAACAGGCAATCATGGTGGAGTGTGGAGAGCTCCCTACCCCCACCAAGCGCCTTTGCTGCAGACCTGGGTATGGTGCTGGGTGCAGGCCAGGTCAGCAGGCAGGTGGCGGCGGCAGCATGGATGTCAGCCTCGGTGGTGGTGGGGCACTTTGCATCATGCCTGCTGCTGTTTCTTCCTCCGCTGCTGTTGCTTTCCCTTCTGCCCGTGCGCTGCCATGTTTGGAGTGCTGCACATTCCTCCACCGGCAGCATTTCAGCCACTTCTCGGGCGGGGAAGCCATAGCTTCCACAATTCCTGCTGGTGCTGGTGCCTCTCTTGCCAGCGCCATCTCCAACAACAGCAGCAGCCATGAGACAGAACCCGCTGCTGACGAGAACCGCCTGCCCTCCTATAGGGGCATCGCTTTGATTGACGGCATCTGTGTCAACAAGGTCCTGCAAGTCGGTGAGTCTTTTGGGGTTGGGTGGGTGGAAGAGGCAGCAGGAGGGTGATGCCATCATTTCTCTCCCCCCCCCACACCTCGCTTTGTTACCCACCCCAGAGGTTTGGGTCATGGTCTCGTCCCTTGTACGGTCAGGTGCTGTTTGGATTGGAAGGTTTGCCTCTGCTCGAAGGGCAAAGTGGACAGATGGTTCCCTTTTTAAAACTACTGAGAGGGGTGGAGAGGAAGCTGCATGGCCAGTCTGTATCCTTAGGGAACTGACAGAGGTAATGCGAATAAAGAAAATTTAAAGAGGTGGGAAAAGGTCCATGGGGGGTTTCGGGCAGCTGGAGCAAGAGGAGAGTGCCATACAAGGGATGAGACCATTACCTGATGTTCTGAGGTGGGAAGCAAAGCAAGGTGTGGGGGAGGGAGAGAAATGATGGCATCACCCTCCTGCTGCCGCTTCCACCCACCCAACCCCGAAAGACTCACTGACTTGCAGGACCTTATCAGTGCAGCTGCCGTCAATCAAAGCAATGCCGCTATGGGAGGGCAGGCGGTTCTTTTTTTTTTTTTTGAAAAGAATTTTATTAATTTTCTACAAACAAACAAGACAAACAAAACATTAAAACATCAACTC
>BHEV01066420.1:0-11187 GCA_004319985.1 Emydocephalus ijimae | reverse complement strand
CCAAACAACCACCCAGGTGCTTTTAATCAGAAATAATTCTCAGAAGTTCCAAAATCACCAAACAATCCAAACAAGCTGTTTTTTTTAGATACCTTCTCTTTCTTCACTTTCTCTTTCTGGGGTTAAAGTTTAGTCACAAAGTTCCCTTTAAAATATATTTTTTAGAAGTCTTATTGATGTTTAGTAACTCTTTAGAATTCTAGGCAATCTCCTTATTTTCAAATTTTGCTCCAATTTTTTTTCCTCTCCCTTCCCTCTCACAGCCAAAAAGATTTTTTTCATCCGCTGTCACATTAGGAAAGAGAGTGAAATGAAAAAAAAAAAAAACTTTCCCTTTTAGGATATTCGCAGCTTGTAACTCTCACTAGAAACAATGTATCCTTAGCAGCCTTCAAGATTCCAGGGCACTTTCTCTTGCCTTGTCCCGGTTGAAAGCAACTTTCATAATTCTTCCAACTTTCTCTCTCCTGCACCAGCTTGTCCGGCTGCAGATTTCTTTGTGGCGGCCATTGCTGACCACCGCTCCTTTGCCTTGGGAAAAGCTGGGTCTTCTTTTGTTGCCCTGCATAGGAGAACGGAACTGGAAAGCAGGTTAGTGGAGTGGGGAGGGAATGGAGATTTTGCAGTAACCTTCCCCCAGGAGTGCGGAGGGAATGGAGATTTTACAGTATCCATCCCCTGCCATGCCCACCAAGCCACACCCACAGAACTGGTTGTTAAAAAATTTGAATCCCACCACCGCACCCAACGGGTGTGCTCCATAAGTAAACATGGCCCACTTGTGGCATGTAGGAAGGGCCTGCCTCTTCCATTGCATCTCCCACCTTTTGGAACTGCATCCCTCAAAACATAAGGACTACACTCTCACTCTTGGGGTTCTGAAATGCTTTAAAAATGGTTTAAGTTGCAGGCCAGGGTTTGAAGTTTATTATTTGTTCGATGGCTTGTTTATTGATATTGCTGTCAATTAAATTCTTACAGTCTAGCCTTTCCATTTGATTGAATATTTTAGCTATTTTGTGTTTTGTCTAATTTGTATGCTTCCCAGAGTCCGCTGGAGTTGGGTGGCAATTTTTTTTTACAACTCTTTAATCCCTTTATTTAGACTGAATGGAACTAAGTGTTTACTGGCCAGATACCCTTCCTGACACCTATGCGGAGTTTGCAGCAGATATTTTCTCTTTATACTCTGATAGAGAACATCTGCTGCCGCCTAGGATTGAACTCTCAATCTTCTAAAAGGGAGGCAAGAGTCTTGAGCTTTGGGCCACAATGCCATTCTATTTGGGTGGCAAATATATTTTGATAAATAAATAAATAATCTGCCTTCTGGAAGAGATTCAGATGAAGAATGATTACTTCTGAGGGAAAGCTTAAACTCTGCGGCTTTAATATCATGCTTATTCAACTTTCTGCTCCAACCACTGATGCAGAAGAGCAGATTGACAAGTCTTTTGGTCAAGTTCAATCTGAAACTGACAGAATATTCAAGCAAGATGTGCTGCTTATGATGGAATATTGGAAGGACAAAGTTGGAAACAGATTGTCTAAGAATAATCTAGGAAGCTGAAATGAAACCGCAGAATCAATTTCTGTCAATTCAATTATTTCTTCTTTGCTAACACAATCTTCCCACAACTAAAACAATGTCTATAGACATTGACATCACACAGAAATGAAACTGGCACATCACACAGAAATGAAACTGAAATAAAACTGAAAATGTTATTGATGCAAGGACATAGAAAAGGTTTGCTATAAAACTGAAGATGTGAAAGTTGATATGCATGTTCCAAGTCAAGCTATAGCAGAATAAAACCAACCAGTTTTCAGGATATCAAGTTGAGCATATTTTAAGGAGAACATTAGGAATCACTTTGAAGTCCAAAAACTAATTGATAGAGAACCAGAAAAACTGTAGAAATATGTTAAAAACTTCATAAAGATGAATGTAAAAAGAGACTGTTAAAGAATAAGAAGCAGAAGAAATCAGCCTGGAGAAAATATGTCGATGAAACCACTAAGAATCAGTAGTGTCTCAATGACACATAATCTTCATCAACATACAGTATTTCTCCATTTTAATTGCATGTCATATCATTATTATGCCTTTCCTGATTAAAGATAAGTAGAGAACATATGCTCAGAATGCTCAATTCTGCAGAATTAATCTGCAGAGTTCTTCTGCCTCTGACTTTGGTTGTTTTCTTACAGATATTTCATTACCCAACTAGATAACATCTTCAGTGCTATAAGGGAGTGGGGTTTGCTCTCTGTTTATATCCAATAGCTTGCTCTGACAGTGTTGGGAAGAGGTGTTGCTTTCTTCTTCTACTTCCTTTGTTAGGGTATTATTTTCTGCATAATTGTTTGTCTGGTATTCATCTCAGTGTTAAGCACACTTTTTAGCTAATCTGATTTGAAGCTAATCTGATTCCACTGGAGGTCCAAATTGGTGTAGAGTTCTACTGTTGTATCCAAAAGACTGTTAAAAGCATATGTTCCTCTGGGAAAGATAATAATGGGACTTGGGCCACTGGGAACTGGAGTTCCATGATCTTCTTCTGATTATTTGACAATAGCTATTCATGTATAGCTCAAAAACATAAGTTGATCAGATCCCTTATACCCTTTGAAATTGAAACCAGCTGATGCTTTGAAATGCAATTTAAAAGTCTGCAATTCGACCATATGGGGAAGTAGAAAGAGGCAATAAATTAGGGATCTGGAAGGGGAGTCAAAATGTTGATACTTTTTAGAGAAGAACACTGAATTGGAGTTATCCAAAAAAAGATCCACTAAAACATAGAGCTTAAAGTGGCAGATGTGATTCCAACTTGCTGATGCAGCTCCTTGCCATCCTTTCTGCATCTCACATTTTACCTGCCTTAGAACAGAGGAAAGTGTCAAGTCAAAGTCAAAAGTTGTAAATCAGAGTGAAATATATATCCCTGTCCAAACTAAAATGTTTAAAAATGGGCAGGTAAGCAGAGATGACTGTCCATTTAGAGGTCACCATGAAATTGGTTCAGAAGTGTTGATGTATTACTTATTTGATGTATATCCTTTTTGTCTTATAGTAGAAATAGTACAACAGACTGAAAGATCCCTGGGATGGGGAGAGAGAATTCTAAATTTTTTTTTTCAAAATTGAACGTGTGGATGTTACCATATTTTAGGAATCATCTTCATCTTCAAATAAAAATAATAATAAACGACATTTCCTGAAGAGGGAAAAAATTCAGCTTATATCTTCCCTATCTTTCAAAAAAAAATGATGTTTACATATACACATATAAATATAATAAATATGCATAAAATACATATGTACAAAGCATTGTACCAACATACAGCAAAGTTCGTTCTCTTCAATATTTTATTTTTGCCTTTTAAAAATTTTGTGTTTTATATTGAGTATTTCCAAGAAGCATATATGAACTTACCAATATCTGCAAATCAAAGCCTATGTTGCCTCCTCCTTTATCATTCCTAACAGCCAGACAACAGAAAGTTCTTCTCCCTTGTCACTTTTGATTGCAGGCAATGAAGTGTGTTACAAAAAATACATCAAGGTTTTAGAAAAGGCACAAAATATGTTTTCTCTTACAAGATTAGTTTTCTACATTGCATGCCCTACTTTTCCTCCATGGGAACATATGAAGTAATTCATCATTTTTTCACAACAACCCTATAAAGCTGATTGGTAGAGGATTTCTGAGGGACATACAATGAACTGAAGGTGGCTTTGCCAAAACCACCAACTATGACCAAAACCAAAGAACTAGTGAGGAGACCGTTCCCTGGAGCTTCTCTGAATAAGGAGTGGATCAAAGATTGCCCATACATGCTCTGGACAATTGCTACTCATGAGGAGATCATGAAACTATGGTTTTCTGTTTGAACAACAGAAGATGATGGGATAAAAAGTTCATGACCATGCTTGAGACCTTTAAAAGAAGTTTACAAATCTCACTTTCTAATCACTTTCAGGAATTACTTATTAAGTATTCTAAAACTATTAGAGACCTTTGGAATTAGAGGTTTGAAAAGTCTTCATCAGATGAGCTTATCTTCAATTCTGAACAAAATAAAAATTAATTACAAATGTAAAAATTTAAAGATTTTGAAGTAAGCATCAAAAAATAAATAAGATTTTCAACTAAAAGAAATGTAAAAAGATTAAGGGTCCAGACAAGTTTGAAATAATTACTTTTATTAAAAGATTTTGGAGTTAACTATAAAAAAATAAGTAACTCCTCATGGGAAATAGACTTGTTTTGGTTATCCTGGCAAATGCAATAATAACAAACTATAAATGATGGTTTTAGAAACTGGACACTAGTGGAATGTAAAAATTTAACCAGATGAAATAAAGTGATGTGGTGTTATCCATTCAGTCCTGTCCGATTCTTGGGGATTCTATGGGCCAGATCCCTCTACATCTTCTGATTTTGGAGTAGTTTTTTCTGTTTTTAAAGCAGAAGAAAGAAAGCACAAAGTCTTGTAGAAGGTAATAGTAGGTCTAAAAAGGAAATAAAATGTTATAACATTGGATATCTTAAAGGAGATCTTTGAAGAATGGAGCCAGAAGTTAATAACTACAGTATCAGTACTGTCAGTAATGATGTATGTTTTTAGGGATGGAACTGTTTTTAAAATATACTAATGGAAAAATGATAGATATGAAACAAATTTTATCTGATAAATTAGAGAAAGTACAGGATGTGGAACTACAAATTACAGGCCAAGAGAATGATCTGTAAATTATGCTTTTTTTTTCTTTACAAAAGAAACTGGCTGAAGTTTGAAAAATTAAAAAAATATGCACAAATGTTAAACCAAAAGAATGTTCTGGAAACAACAACAACAACAACAACATCTGCTTCAAGTTTCTTCCTTCTGAATGACTCTAAATCCATGTGCCCATTTCATGACTCACTATTTTTTTTCAATTTTCCATATTTTCCTTCGGAGCTGGCTTCCCTAGAATACCACTTTATCATCTTTGTCCCTTTGTCAAATAGCTGTATATTTATGAGGCTATCAGATGCTTGTGAATTTACACACACCTTTAAACAAGGTCAGAGCTCTTCCATTAGGAAGATTGAAATACCTGATATGGGTAGCAGCTCATGCTGAAGAATAAATTCACCAAGACTCTAACCACTGACATCTTACTATGCCATCCATGTATGTCATGCATATGCAACCAAAGCTACTAAATACTTTGTCAGCCACATTCTACAGAGGGTCCCAAAGGTATTTTTTTGAAAGGCAACTGGACTTTGTTTTTCCTTAAAGCTGTTTAGTTTCTCATCCAAGAAGCTTCTTTAGTTCTGACCAAATGGTGGGAAATGGAAGGGTTGAATGGTACAAATGGGTGGTCAAAATTCAGGTGACCCTGAGGCCACATATAAACTTCCAAGTGGCCTCAATAACTCTCAGAGAGAGTGCTAACAACTGGATGACTGCCAGGAACATAAATCTTTCCATTCCCATTTCTGAATGAAGAAGCTTCTTGGATGAGAAATGAAACCTCTTCAAGGAAAAACAAAGGAACTCTAGATGCCTTTTGGAAAAAAATACCTTTGGACAATCATAACCTAGATGACTAAGAATTTCCATAGCCTTATTCAGAGGGATTTTCAAGGAAAGAGGAAGTCAAGGAAGCAACCATGAATGTGCAATCCAAGTCATCATTTTGAATTGTTTTATAATCCTCCCTACATATATCTCTGAATCTATGGAGGCTGTTCTGAGGGTATCTTCCAATTAGGAGACATGACAACATAATTGCTTTCAGCCACTACCATGCATGGCTCTGAAAATATTCCATGGCTTTAAAAATCTAGCTGTTATGGATGTAGTCTGTAACCAAATGGAAGTACTGCTACTCTGTGAAAGGGGTACAAGGAAGAAAATCCATGGCAGTTGGTAGCAAGAACAGCACTAAATCTTCCACTTACCTCAAGCAATGGCCTTTTTTTTTTTCAGCTGAAACATGGGACTTTTTGGGTGGTCCTGGATATGAACTAATCCAGCATTGAAATTTCTGCACATCAAAATGTCTATAGGACTGCAGAAAAAACAATTACTACCAACCTGCCTTCAATCGAGGACCTGTATACTGCATGAATCAAAAAGAAGGTTGTGAAAATATTTACAGACTCCTCACATCCTGGACATAAACTATTTCAACTCCTTCCCTCAAAACGACGCTATAGAGCGCTGCAAACCAGAACAACTAGACACAAGAACAGTTTTTTCCTAAAAGCCATCACTCTGCTAAACAAATAATTCTCTCAACACAGTTCAACTATTACAAAGTCTACACTACTATTGCTGTTAATCTTCTCATCACCCATCTATTCCCACTTGTGATTGTATGACTGTAACTTTGCCGCTTGTATCCTTACGATTTATATTGACTGTTTCCTAGTAGGATTTGATTGCTTATTGTACCCTATGACTATCGTTAAGTGTCATACCTTATGATTCTTGGCTCTTAATGAATGTATCTTTTATGTATACTGAGAGTATTTATACCAAGACAAATTCCTTGTGTGTCCAATCACACTTGTCCAATATTATATTCTATTCTATTCTATTCTATTCTATTCTATTCTATTCTATTCTATTCTATTCTATTCTATTCTATTCTATGCTATGCTATGCTATGCTATGCTATGCTATGCTATGCTATGCTATGCTATGCTATTCTATTCTATTCTATTCTATTCTATTCTATTCTATTCTATTCTGTTCTATTCTATAATTGCCTGTGAAGACTTGTTGATGGGTTGATTCTGCTAGCAACATGTAGATTTGGCTTTATTTTGGAAGGACAGCATGTAAGCGTGACACTTAGTTTAAATCAACAAGTACAATATCTTGTATGTCATGTTTTTCTTTCTTTCTTTCTTTTTTATCCAGGAAAATTGAATGGATAGCTGTTGGCACTTTGCAATGTTTGTTTTCACTTTGAAATACAGACCATATTTTTAAAATGCATTACGCAGCCGCTTGAAAAATGGTGCTAGTTTTAGTTTTTCAACATAAAATGGAATTTGTTTACAAATCTCTGGGGCTTTGCTTTGCTTTGATGCTTCTTTCTGATGAGATGCCCTATATCTATTATAACTGATTTAAAAAAAAAAAACAATCATTCTCCACTGGAATTGGCATGCTGTCTTCATTCAGTAGTAATGCTCTGGGGATTTTTATTCAACACATTTTATCTTAATGGGGCCATGTTTACTGGAAAGAATCATTAGTAGGTTAGATTCTTTGTTTAAGAATATGTAGAATGTTGTCAACTTAGTATTCTTATGAAATGTTTGAAAGAAGTATATTCTCAATGGGTATGTTATACAAACACACATCAGAATGAGGTGACAAAACCCAGCCATGCTTGTTAAGTTAGCTAGCTTGTCAATATCTCAGTCTGGAAATCTGAAGTTATAGGGAATATGTGCTTTTCAAAAGCTTATGTTGTAACCCATACCCTATACTAAAATTGCCAACAAACTGTATACTTTAACAAAGAGCAAGAGGTATAGGGACTTTCAGAATTTTATAGGTCACAGGGTAAGAAAAGGTTATCTTAAAAACCTCCTAAAGTAGTGCAATTCTCAAGCAAAAGTCCTGAATCCTGGAAAAAGTTTAAGAAGAGTGTTGATATTTCTATGCTAATTGCAGGTTATGCAAATAAAGAAGATGAAAATTAAATTCAGATAGTCCTTGATTTATGACCATAATTGTAACTAGAATTTCTGTAACCAAGCAAGGCAATTGTTGAGTGATTTTATGAACTTTTTAAAACACAGATGTTAAGCGAATGCATCTTCCCCCATTGACTTTACCTATTGGAAGCCTGATGAGAAGATTGCAAATACTGGTCATCAGATCCCAGGACACGGCAACAAATTGCTTAAAAGTCTGTGTTGACCAATTGGCCCCCATCTTCACCCAAATCTTCAATAGATCACTAGAGATGTGCTATGTTCCTTCTTGCTTCAAATGCTCTACTATCATCCCAGTGCCAAAGAAGCTCTCCATCAAGGAACTGAATGACTACAGACCAGTTGCTCTAACATCTGTAGTTATGAAAATCTTTGAAAGGCTTGTGCTGCCACCTGAAAACCATCACGGATCTGCTGTTAGATCCCATACAGTTTGCATACCTAGCAAATAGATCAACAGATGATGTTGTTAACATGGCTCTGCATTACATCCTACAACACCTTGAATCTCCCAACACCTACACAAGGGTCCTCTTTGTAGATTTCAGTTCAACATTCAATACCATCATTCCAGACACTCTTCTAAGTAAATTAAACCAACTAGTAGTACCTGAACACACTTGAAAGTGGATCATAAGCTTCCTAACAGACAGGAAGCAGCAGTGAAGCAAGGCAGAATCACATCTGATACCTCCACAGCCAGCATAGGGCCCCTCCAAGGCTGTGTGCTTTTTCCACTTCTCTTCTCCCTATATATCAATGACTGCATCTCAAATGATCCATCTGTTAAAATACTGAAATTTGCTGATGACACAACAGTGATTGGTCTCATTCGAGACAATGATGAATCTGCATACAGACGGGAGATTATACAACTTGCCTCATGGTGTAACTGGAACTGAACACACTCAAAACCGTAGAAATGGTGGTAGACTTTAGAAGAAACCCTCCCATACTTCCATCTCTCACAATACTAGACAACACCATATCAACAGTAGAGACCTAAACATTTCTAGATTCTAGTATATCACATGACCTAAAATGGACACCTAACATCAAAAACATCATCAAAAAAGCACAATAAAGAATGTTCTTTCTGTGCTAACTCAAGAAGCTGAAACTGCCCAAGGAGCTGCTGATCCAGTTCTACAGAGGAATGATTGAGTCTATCATCTGTACCTCTATAACTTTCTGATTTGGTTTTGCAACGCAACAGGACCGACACAGACTTCAGAGAGTAATTAGGACTGCAGAAAAAACAATTACAACCAACCTGCCTTCAATCGAGGACCTGTATACTGCACGAGTCAGAAAGAGGGCTGTGAAAATATTTACAGACCCCTCACATCCTAGACAAAAATTGTTTCAACTCCTTCCCTCAAAACAATGCTATAGAGCATTGCACACCAGAACAAGTACACACAAGAACAGTTTTTTCCTGAAAGCCATCACTCTGCTAAACAAATAATTCCCTCAACACTGTTCAACTATTACAAAATCTGCACTACTATTACTATTAAATCTTGTCATCACTCCTTATCATGCATCCCCTCCCACTTGTGACTGTATGACTGTAACTTTGTCACTTGTATCCTTACAATTTATATTGACTGTTTCCTAGTATGATTGCTTGCTTATTGTACCCTATGACTTAAGGGTCGTACCTTATGATTCTCGACTCCTGACAAATGTATCTTTTCTTTTATGTATACTGAGAGTATTTACACCAAGACAAATTCCTTGTGTCCAATCACACTTGGCCAATAAAGTATTCTTTCTTTCTATCTATCTATCTATCTATCTATCTATCTATCTATCTATCTATTTCTCATAAATGCATGTTGGTTTTCAAGCACCCAAATTTTGATCATGCAACCATGGGCATGCTGTGATGGTCAAAACGGCAAGGACTTTTGTCATTTTTTTTCAATGCCATTATAAGTTTGAATGGTCACTAAATGAATATACAGTATTCACTAAGTGAATATATACTAAGACAACAACTATCTGTAGCAATTTTCCTCAGTGTAGCTAGGCAAGGAAAGGTTGATATTTTTAAGGGCATGGAACTAACTTAGAAGTCTTATACACGTTTCCAAAGTACTGTATACCAAAAACAAGTAGGACATGTGACATTTAAGTTTCAAGTTAACAAGTGGTGATGCTTTTGAAGACTTCCTCACTGACTTAAATCCTACTGAAGCAGGATTATGGTCAAATCATGGAATCCTTGATAAAAGGCAGGGTGGTGCTAAGCCTAACAAACCCAAAATTGCAAAGAAAAGGGGTTCTTGAGAACATTGATCTGACTTCAGACAAAACGGTATGGACCTGTAAATGGCTATAATGGCTCTGTTAAGTCTTCATAATAGCACTGTGCATATACAGTCATTGTGCATTGGACAACAGTCTCTGAGAGGCTGTGGAATAAGTTTATTTAGCTAGATGCTGTACTGCCTACAGCTATGAAAGCTATTATTGATTGAGTTCCAGACTTCCAATTTGGGTCAGACCTTTTCGTAATTGATGATGTTTTATTTTAAAGGCCACTGAATAGTTCTCCCTGCTGCCTTAAAGACTGATATGATTCAAAGGATTCATGAAGGTCATAGTAGTAGGAAAAATGGAAATGTCAGACTACGGAAGTTTTATTTTGGCGATACATTAGCAGGGATATTGCAAATGGAGTTTCTAATTCAACTGCCTTTCAGAAATTTCACCGTAAGAATAAAAAGGATCCAATGTGGAATGATAACCTACCGAAAAACTGGTACACAATGTCCACTGATTCATTTTCAATGATGAGCAAGGATTACTTAATAATCACAAAGGTTTTTAGCTTATCCTGAGATTGTCTTGCAAGATTGAAGCCCAGACAATTAAAAGATCTCTTCAGTCTGCTTTGGCTTCCCTTCATTGGACTGACAGAGGATGGATGGCCCTTGGTTCTCCATCATAACTAATATAGAATATATATATGGCATTCAGCTTTGTTCGGGTATTTTTCCACGTCATTGTCGTTCTACTTTTAAAGTTGTAGCAACATTGCAGCAGAATCTCATCTGCCATCATCAGGCTTCTGTATAGTGTTCATCTACAGAATTCCACCAGGCTGTCAATCATTTGGAAGCCTGCACTCACAAACAAAAAAATCTCCACACCACAAGCCAGGCAAACACCTGGGCACAAACAGATCCCCCCTGATACCTCCAGCTCAAACACATCCCAACCAGGCACCCAGATGAAACCCAGCTTCCTAACTAATGATAGCCGTCCATTTACCCGAAGCCAAGCTGTACTAAAGGCCTCCAATAAAGTAACATCATGTTGCCAGCCAATAAAGATACAAAAAGAGCCAAAAAAAAAAAAAACAGACAGAAGATATTGGAAGCAGAACACAGCAAACTCCAAGACCAATAAACACAGACCAAGACTCTCAACCAAT
>BHEV01066419.1:0-10051 GCA_004319985.1 Emydocephalus ijimae | reverse complement strand
CTTGTTTTTTTTAACTTTGAGACCTGAGTCTTTAAATCTCTGGAGAACCAACCCCAGGCGATCCTTTTGTATTTTCCGAGTCAGGGCTGCGATTAACACATCGTCAAAATATGAGACAACGCCTTTTATCCCTTGTCATAATCTTTCCATCAAACTTTGAAAGATTCCCGGGGCTACGCTTACTCCGAACTGGAGTCGGTTACATTTAAATGCACCTTGGTGCGTAACGATCGTTTGGGCCTCTGCCATTTTTTTGTCAACAGGCAGTTGTTGGTATGCCTGGGCTAAGTCTAGTTTAGCGGAGACTTTTCCGCCCCCCAGGGAATGGAGGAGGTGTTGTACCACCAGTACTCGGTAAGCGTTTTGTTGAAGGGTGTGGTTCAGGGTGGCTCGGTAGTCCCCACAAATTCTTATCGTCCATCCGGCTTGATGGGTGTCATGATTGGGGTTTCCCAGGGAGAGTGATCGGTTGGTTCTAACACACCCTGGGATATTAATTTATCAAGCTGCTCGTCAATCTTTGGTTTAAGGGCAAAGGGAACTCGACGAGGCTTAATGCGGATGGGAGCTATTTCGGGATTGAGGTTAAATGATATCGGGGTCCCCTTGTACTCGCCTAGTTTTTCTGCAAAGACGTCCTGGAATTCTTGGACGAGGTCCTCTTCCCAGTCGCTGCTGCAGGTTCGGTGAATGCCGCTACTTCAATTTCGAGTGGAGCGAACCATTGGAGGCCTAACAAACTAGGCTGATCCCTGTCGATTACAGTCAGGGGTAGGAATGCTGTACGGTTCTTAAACGATACCCGGACTCGGCTGGATCCAACGACTGGAATTCGATTTCCTTGATAGTCTTTGAGTATGAGTCTTTGGAATCTGAGGTCTTGCCTCTGGACAGTAGGGATGAGCTGCTTGAGGGTCTTCCAGGAAACCATCAAGAGGGATGATCTTGAATTGACTTCCATCAGGCAGGGCTGGTTTTCGATGGCCACTTTCACTCGGATCTTCTTGGCATCAAGAGATGAGATGTGACCGATCGTGATAGTTTGGTGAGCCTCTTCTCGCTTCGTTGAGTGGTTTAGGGTTTTGTTTCTGTAGGAGTGGTTGTTCCATTGGTGGTTCACGGATTCTCGCTTTACAGGACGGCTTCCTGTCGGTTGGCGACAGTTAGCCCCCCTCGAGGGCTGGCTGGGTCCTAGCTTGCCTCTACAGACCCGTCCAATATGGCCTCTTTTCCCGCACACATGGCAGAGCGCGTCGTGGAATTTGCATTCTGACCGGGGGTGGCTTGCTCCACAACCAGCGCATTGGTACTGCGATCTCTGGCGTTGGTCTCATTTGGACCAAAGTCGGTGGACCTCTTCTTCATCACTTTCTGATGATGATTCGAGGTCCTCGTGGTGGGCTGTCGTAGGCTGTCCTTCTGACTGGGGTGAAACTTCACGGGCAAGTTGGCGAAGCGGGGCGTGGGTACGGCGCATTCGGGCAGCCGACTTCCTGGTTGCTTCTGCTGCAGTAGCTTCAGCGATGGCATCTTTAAGGCTAATGTCGCCTTTCGCCGTCAGCTTACTCTGTGTGCCTGGAGCATCTAATCCCAGAACTATTCGGTCTCTCAGGGCTTCTTCTAGGTCAGCAACTCGCATAGACCTCCCAGATTCCGGAGATCCGCTATGAAATCAGCAACACTTTCACCCTTCCGCTGACTTCTCTGGTAAAATTCATGCTTTCTAATGAGCATTGGCACAGTCGGTGCATAGTGGGCCCTCAGCAGGGGTTCAAGGACATCCCAGTCCATAGACTTTACTTCTGCCGGTTTTGCTAGTGCCTTGGCCTTCTTGAATACGGTCGGCCCGCAATGAATTAGGAATACCGCCCGTTTCTTTCCGGTAGTGGCATCCTTCAAATTGTTGGTCTCCAGAAACATCTGGAAACGATCCATATATGAGTCCCAGTCTTCTTGCGCCGGGTCGAATGGAGCAGGTGGTATGATGCCGCTGGACATGGTTCTGCCATTGGTGCGTTTCAGCCACGTGCTCTGTTATCGTTCTTTGTCGTTCAGTCAGCTCTGACGTCTCCACATTCCATCCTTGTCGCCAGTGTTATGTTCTGTGCAAGGGCGCTAAGGAGGAGACGAGCCGGTGAACAGTGAACTTCAAACTCTTTATTTACATGTGTAACAGCTCAGCTCAATGGCTGCAATGGCCCCCTTTATATAGGCAAGCTCTTGAGTATTTAACCAATGAAAACACAGGGAGTGCTAGCTCCGTTAACCAATGGGAGAGGCTCATTAATAGCCAATCAGATTCTCCTGAACGGACCAATCCGATGTCGCTATTATCGGCCAATCAGAAGTGCAGGGCCAGAACCCTGCACTTTACTTCAAGCTCTTAATAATCTTTGTTCAAGTACTTTTATTAATTCACAACACAGTTCATGTGTCAAAGCTGGGTTGAAAAATTAAGAGGGGTCAGGTTTGGTTAATTCTTAGATAGGACACTTATAGGGTGAACCAGGCCTATATACCAGAATGGGGGGGGGGGAATCAATCCAGCATTATTTAAATAATGCTGCCAAGAAAACTACACAAATGTGTATGCATGTAAAATTAGCAGGATTCATGCTTGAACTGAACAAGGTTTTACTTTCGTACCTTGTGAAAATTTGTGATATGGTTATATTGAGGCCAGTTTTGGGTTAAAACTCTTTCAGTTAGCAATTAATCTGCAGGAATTGTTCTGAAGAAGGAAGAAAAGAGCAGGACTGAGATACTGGCCAGGTCAGGCTTCTGGAAGAAGCAATTAGCTGTATTCTGTAAGTCATGTTGCCTTTCTAACAGCGGTCTTATTTTATTCTGCTTTTGATGGTTTTGATAGAAAGCCATCTACCATATTATTAAAAAAATCTTAATAAAGAATAATAAAGAACATTATTATTAGTGAAGAATATTACATCTCTACCCAGGTACCATGGATATTATATACTATGTTTACTATACTGTATTTACTATACTGTATCTTCCTCTGCCATCCTCTTTTTGAATTTACTATAGGCTAAGGGTTTTCTTTATCTTTCAGAAGATGAACCATATTTTAATGCATTTTTTTTAGCCCTGATGACCTGAGTATTCTGATTGGTGGGGTCCAGGAGAAGGCCCATTGCACTGCCCTCTGGAGTAAGGTCGGCTCCAACCTTCCTGACATTTTGTAAGAACCTGGCTCTGCCATTTAGTTAAGTTCAAGCATGAATCCTGCTCATCCAATGGGGGAACATCACAGTGGAAATGATTGATTGATTGATTAACAACAGATTTCACCCCACCATCCTGCTCCGTCTCTCCCCATCTTTAACTTGCTTGTGGGTTAATTTATATTTTTAGTTTATACAATTTTTACCTTTTATAATTGCAAGCTGTTACCTTGACTTAAGATGGACAGCCAATACATTTTATAAACAAAAAATAAATAAATAAATTGAGCTGATGATGGTGGCAGAATCATCAGAATCCAATAGAAACACACCCACACCCACAACCTGGAGATCATGTTTTTGTAACATGCCCCTTTATTATACTTCATAATCCAGGCAATGTTTTTAAGAAAATGATTTAACTTTTTAATCAGTTTAAATTTTTAACCTAATTTTAAAATTAGTGAATTCTATGCAAACAAAAATAGTCAAGTCTGTAATTACAGATTCTTAAGCATTAAGCAGGACCACCCAGTAAACCAATTTAATTAAAGCCTTTCTTTTTATATGCAAACAAGTAGTGGAGCAAAACATATGAGTTTGTATCTCAATAGCACAACACAGTATTTTACAAATATACCCTGATTTATCTCTCAGTTCAGTATGATGCAAAATGTACATAATGGTAAGAGAAATTATATGTTACTGCCGATACTATAAAAATTCTGTAACAAATTGTACAACCACTTGACAACATAGGTAGGCAAACTTCAGGCATATGGAATCTAGTCAGTTTTGGACTGATCTCAAGAATGTTTTACAAGACCTTTGAGATTACCCATCTAGAGCAGTTGCTCTATAATAATTGCAGAAGGAGTAGTTTCTAGAAGATAGCCGTGTTTATCAGAACCATAGAATGTAACATATTTGTTATCACATTTCTTGTGTACTGTCCACATTTTCTGCCGTATGCGGCATATTATCCTGAGAAATTAGAATTATACATTCCCATAGGTATTGCTGGAGAAGAAGGAAGGAAAAGTGGTGAAAGGAAAGCTGATTGATGGTAAGAATGACTCATAAAAGACTTTTAATAGTTAGGCATAACATGGACATTCCAACACTATAGTTATTTCAGTATGGTAGGAGAAAACCTGTGATCTTTGTATAAATCCATAAGAAGTAGCATTAAATCTTATGATTCTAACTCTACTTGTTCAGAGTGAATTTGAGCTTTTTCGATATTGCCAACGACAAATTCCAAAACTGGTAGATTATTAATATGATATTCTACACAAGAAGTACACTGAGTTCTATAAGTCAGGCAGTCTTCAGAATGTTGATCATGCCAAATATAAATCATCTATTGCCAGTCTCTTAAAATTCTCAGTGAATTCACTTGTAAATTTAGTTACATTTTCAAACTATTTTCTATTCATCTACACCAAGATCTGATTTACCATATATATTTTCCTTATATCTTGCATTAAAGTTGAAATAATAATGAGCAGTAATTCATTACTTTTAAATGCAGTTTGTGGCCTATTCATTAAGCTTATCCTTTAAAAAATAAAGTCTACCTGGAAAGGATATTAATATTTGAATGGGAATTCTCATATTTAATTTAAAAAGCCAAATCACAAAAAGCTAATTTATACCATGCAAGGTACCATAGGTAGAAAATTCAACTTATGAAGCATCTAGGCGGTTTTCAATAAGGTGTGAAGTATTATACTTAAAAAAAAAATTTATAGTATTAAGTAATGGAGAGGAGCCAAAACAGAAAACAGGGACAAGTCTGGAATATTTCAAAAAACTTAGCAAGTGACAGATGAATGCAGGAGTATGTATGTTTCTTTATTTCTTTTTCTTTTAAGAGAATGAAAGTTTCTAGAGGACAAACTTCAAATCGATTCTGGATGACAGTTTTAGTAACTGGCTGCACTCTTCCACATTGTTCAATCTCTTTTAAAATATAGCAGGGTCGTGCTAACCCAGACTACTCACATCAGACAATGATATGCCTAGCACAGTTTCATGTTCCTTGATTACTTGTTTCCAATTTATTCTTTCCCAAGGCCTGTTCTCTAAGATACGATTGAGTACAGTAGATCTTCCCAGGGCTTCTTTAAAAAAGCTTTTGGAGAGATGTCAGAAGAAATTACCTTTGCACATTTTGATATATATTGGCATGCTCTGTTAAAGGAAATAGATCATGGGTGTCAAACTCTTGGTGTCACATTGTCATCACATGACGTATCATGAAGTTTTTTCCCCTTTGCAAAGCTGAGTGGGCGTGACCTGTGCATGACACATCTGGCCCATGGGCTGCCAGTTTGACACCCCTGAAATAGATTATTTAGAATCTTTTCAATCTAAGTTCAGATCCAGTTTCGGCACACAGATAGCCTTGGTTCTTCTGGTGGCTAGATAAATATCTTGTTGATGTTTTCATTCGTTTAGTAGGTTTTGATGGTATCTTTTTGGATTTCTTGAATGGACTGACAACTGGAGGCACTTCGTGGAAGTTCTGATCTTACTCTTTGGGTTCTGTAAGGTATGATATTGAGAGACACTGAGATCCACAAAGATCCATATTATCTTCCATTTTAAACATCTATATGAAGCTGCTGGGAAGAGCATGTGAATTTGAAACCATTTGCCACTCATATATTAATGATACCCAGCTGTAGTTTTTCCCAAAGTACATCCAGAACTGAATGTAACTAAAGTCTTTGCACGTCTTCAGACTGTAAAGGCCTGGAGACGTGGGATATGGGAAAACAAACTGATGCTGAACTTGGACAAGACAGAATTGTTGCTGATTTCAGGAACTGGAACTTAGGTTTCTAGTGATAAATCTCTCCTGGATGAGCCTGCACTTCTGCAAAGGAACAGACTCACACTTTAGGAGGCCTCCACAATCCATCATTGATGCTGTATATAGCTGTGACGAGATGAGCCCATAACTGGAAGAGAGAGAGGTTATGCATTGCTACCCTCACTATTGGAGAACTGAAGGACCCTCTTCCTGGCAGGGCTCTTAAGGAATGCAGCAGCATGGGCAGTGAGCAGCATCCTTGTCTCGCTCTTTTGCAGGCCAAATTCCAAGCTCACTTTGGTGTACAGATGTTTCATAACTTAAATCCAAGTTATTAGTCAAACTGCCTCCTCCCATATAATTTGCTCCAAACTCAAGGATTCAACAGGGTGCTTTTTACTGGCCATATCAACATATCAGTAGTATATATCAATAGTATAACTTCCTTTTTTTTGTGTTATGAGACTGTTATTGTAGAACTCTGTGGGTGGGGTGTGTACTGTATATCCATGTAGAAATTAACATAAGATACATTTATAAATAATATACTGGTTTAAACTTCAATATCTATCATCTACTAATGCATTTATCATCTCAAAGCTATATACAAAAAATAATGTAGAAATATGCATTTTGATAGAAAGTAAAATACAATCCCAATTATCTGTATGGTAGGCATTTTTATAATGCAGGATTTCCTTTGGAACAGAGATTTGGTAGCGCTAATTTGTATGCTTATTTAAAACATAAGTGGGCAATACACTAAACTAAGCATAGACATGATTTATACATTTCCCTACCCTATTTGAAATATCAACCTTGCCTTCCAGTCTATAGATTCAAGGTTTAGCATTAGATTTCAGTTTGATTCAAATGTTTGAATTGAGTTTGGCTGAATTTGGGACATAAGAGCATGTTGCAATAGTCAAGATGGGAGGCAAAGAAGCCAGTAATAACTATTGCCAATCTATCTCAGAAAAGGCACAGTTGGTACACAGAATATAATTGTACAAACACATTCTTTTTTCCTGGATTTAATTTCAGTTTCTTTTCACTCATCTGCCCGGTTACCAAACTTAGGTACATTGCTGAACTTAGTATCAGCTGCTTCCTTACACAACAAAAGTAAGAGCAATAGCAGTACCTGGCAAAATGAACTGGGTATTATCAACAGGATGATGACATCTCACTGAAAAACTCCAGAACTTCTTCAGCAGTAGTAAATAGTAACCAAAATTAAGCACAACTTAGAAGGACACAAAGAGCCTTGGTGTTGTACTTTAGCCCCCCAACAACGACCTTTGTTATTTATTTCATTTATTTATAACATTTATAGGACTGCCCATTTTAAACCAAACTTTGGAGTGCTCACAATCCCAAAATTAGGTGTGTGCCTATATATGGGTAATAATAACAATTTACAACCATTCATTTAAGGACCTTTCAAAGATACAAGTTACAATGGCACTACAAAAAGTGACTTACAACCAGTCCTTATGACTGTTGCAGTGTCCCCACGACCATCTGTTCAAAATTTGGGTGCATGGCAGCCAGCATGTATTTAAAATAGTTGTAGCATCACAGGGTCAATTTTGACCTTCCCAGAGAATGTCTGACAAGCAAAATCAGCGAGGGAAACTGGATTCAATTTACAACCATGTGATTCACTTAATAACTGTGGCAAAACAAAAAGGTCACAAAATTGGGTGTGGCCTACTTAATGACTTTATTGCTAAGCAATAGAAATTCCATTTGTGCTTGTATGTTAAAGATTATCTCTTATATGTGTACACAGATGCATACACATAATGAAATAACAACAACAATAATAGTAATAATAATAATAATAGTAATAATAATAGTAATAATAATAATAAAAGACTTTGCACCACAGCTACATTTTCCCATGCAGTCCATAATGAGTTCATCCCATGCCAATCTCATTTTCCTCCAGCATTTGGAGAAAAGCTAAGTTTTCTACTGTATGATTTTTGGAAGATTAAAATAATATTGCTTCACAGAAAGAACTGGGACCACACTATAACAGTGACTCTTAAACTCCAATCTTGCTATGTAATCCAGAGTAATGTCACGATCAATGGTATCAAAAGCTAGCAGGAGGTACAGGTAACTATGCTTTAACCACCCAAGATCTTATAACTTATTTATCAAGAGCCAAAGCATTTCAGTATCATAGCCTTTCTGAAAATCCAGTTCCACTGGATACAGAAAACTTGCATGTTCTATAATGGCTTGTACTTGACAAGGTTCCCAGACCAAAATCACTGTTTTACTGCCTGCCTTAGACAAAGGAAATATTTCCCAATCATAGAACAGAATATAATTTTCTTCACTGAGAGCAAATCCAAAGAGGGGAAAAAGGACAGTTTTGCTTTGCAATAGAAGTCAGAAAGGCACAGTACATTATGAATTAACTTTATTATTATTATTATTATTATTATTACAAAGAATATTTGATAAATAAAAAGCAGTGAACAACAGCAAATAGTAGAAGAGATAAATATGAAATGACATTTGAAAGCAAAATGTTCTGGAAGTCCATTCTGAAGCCATGGGAGCACCACAAAGAAAGCTGCAGTTAACATTCAGTTGTAATTCTTGCAATAAGTAGGAAAAAGCAGGGTCAGCTTTAAATAGTTAAACCTGATCTTCTTTTGTTGATAAATCTATATACTGACTAATACTATAAGAATGACTTAAGTTGGAATGTGAGGTCCATTAGAAACAAATAAGACTTCTCAAAATGTCGGCTCAGAGTCTAAAAATTCAGTGCACAAACTGTTGTGAATGCATAAGGTTTAATAAAGTTATCTTGAGCTTGGAGTCAAGTGCAGGGTTCTGGCCCTGTACTTCTGATTGGCTGTTAAATGGCAGGATCAGATTGGCCCGTTCAGGGGAATCTGATTGGCCATTAACGGAGCCTTCGTATTGGTTAATGGAGCTAGCGCTCCTGGGTTATTATTGGTTAAATAGTTATTGGGTTGCCTATATAAAGAGGGCCTTAGTTGCCCTTGTTTGAGCTGTCACCATGTAAATAAAGAGTTGAAGTTCACCGTTTCACCGGCTCATCTCCATTCTTTCTCGCCTATGCTTCAAACATAACACTGGTGACGAGGATGGGATTTGGAGACGGCAGAGCTGACTGACCAAAGAAGAAGAAGCCGAGCACGTGACTGACGACGCACAACGCCGGAACCATGTCCAGCAGCGTCATACCAACCGCTCCGTTCGACCCAGCGCAAGAGGACTGGGAGTCCTACATGGATCGTTTCCAAATGTTTTTGGAAACTAACAATTTGAAGGATGCCTCAACCGGGAAGAAACGGGCGGTATTCCTAACGCATTGCAGACCAACCGTATTTAAGATGGCTAAAGCACTAGCCAAACCAGCTGAAGTGAAGGCTATGGACTGGGACGTCCTCGAACCCCTACTAAGAGCTCATTACGCACTGACCATGCCCACGCTCATAAGACAGCACGAGTTCTACCAAAGAAACCAGCGAAAAGGAAAAAGCATCGCCGATTTCATCGCAGACCTCCGCAACCTGAGAGGCCTCTGCGGGTTCGCCGACCTGGAAGAGGCATTGAGAGATAGAATAGTCCTGGGATTAGATGCACCAGGCGTGCAGAGCAAGCTGATGGTGAAAGGCGACATCAGCCTTGCTGGTGCCATCGCTGATGCTACTGCAACAGAAGCAACCAGGAAGTCGGCTGCCCAACTGCGCCGCAACCGCACTCCGACACACCAACCGACAGGCGACATTTCACCCAAGTCAGAAGGACAGCTTTTGACGACCCACCACGAGGGCCTCTCTTCGTCGTCAGACAGCGACGAAGAAGAGGTCCATCGACTATGGTCCGATCAGGACCACTACCCAAAGTCCCTACACCCCTGCGCCGGCTGCGGGGCCAACCATTCCAGATCCGAATGCAAATTCCGCGACGCGCTCTGCCATGAGTGTGGAAAGAAAGGCCACATCGGACGGGTCTGCTGAAGCGCACAGGGAACCGGCCTGGCCTCGAAGGG
>BHEV01066417.1:0-12404 GCA_004319985.1 Emydocephalus ijimae | reverse complement strand
AACAGCAAGCCCCTCCCCCCCGCCATTCCCCCCTCCCATTTCGCATGTTTAATATGGGCCTTAATTTGGGGGGAGGGGCTTTATTTGATTTTATGCCAATAAATCATGATGGGGCTTCCTATTGGTGGAGGCCGTATTGTTGGAGAAACACGGTAGATACGTCATATCTTGTTTGCAAAGAAAATAAAGATAAAAATGTTAAAGACACCAGCAATGAGGAATAAAAATAGAACAGAGTAGAAGAATCAGATGATGAAAGATAGTATTTTCTCTGTTTTCAAATATACTTTCTTTTGGACCTGAACATTTGTTTTAGATATTGATATGCTGGAAGAATTTGCCTATTTAAGGACACAAGAAGGAGGAAAGATTCATTTGGAATTATTACCAAATCAGGGGATGTTAATAAAGTAAGAAAATATTTTTCCCAATTTAAAAAGTTAAACTGCTGCTATACTTTATTTGTTAAGCCTAAACTGATAATAAAACATATTTTAACATATTTATAAAACATATTTATGAAACATTCAAATAAATGTTAGGCTTCTTTCTGAGTATATCTTAGATATTCAGAGGGGTGCTATATGGAAAAATATATATTTTTTAGTTGTGTAAGCTCTTTAGCCCTAGTAAAAATGATATGGCATTAAATACAGTATCTCACTTCGGCTGTAAAAATAGCCAATCTATTTTATGTAATATTGTAATTTTGACAAAGGGATAGCCTTGATATATTGGGTTAAAGTGATGAAGAAAATTTATAAAGAAATAATTAAAAATGATAGAAATATAGGATTCTCAGATGAAAGTTCTAACATGATGAATTCGTAATTGGATCAATAGCGCATTATAAATATTTCAGGATAATATGTTTTTCCAATTTTGTTTCCTTAACTGTAAAATTAAAACACACAAAGAGAATATTATTTTGACAATTCAGAGATATACAGGTTTGACAAATCTGTTTTATATGAACTGCGATATTTTGGAATAATGAGACAGTGATAAATGTTTTGGCTTCTAAGCAGTTTCTCTTGATAAATCTCTCTTTGCTGTGCTCTTGTTTGTATTCCATTGAGCTGCAATTTAATTCATGATGTTGGTTATTATTTTTAAAGACTTGCATAACACAGGGCCTGGATACCTGACAGACTGCTTGTTTCCAGTGGTTTTTGCCTGCTCAGTACATTCACTTCAGGTCTTCTCTTTTAAACATTGCCATCTTGTGGGACCTAGGAAGCATGTCTTCTCTGATGCAGCTCCCACATTTTGGAACAGCTTCCCCCCACCATAAGGATGGTGCCTCTCTTCTAGGGTTTCAGAAAACTTTGAAAACCTGCTTTGGTCTCAGATCTGAGGTAGATGTTTATTATTCATCCAATGATTCCTCTTTTGTCTTGTTGATCTTGCCTTTTATTAGATTATTTTCATCTGGCTCTCAGATTTAACATTTTAATTGTTTTTAGTTTTTTTCTCGTTTTATACATTGAATCTACTGGAGTTATATGCTCATTAAATTTAAATAAAATAAACTGTTGAATGTTTATGGTAGCAGAGATTCAGCCAGACTCCGACTTTATTTTCAAAGTGTGATCAAAATATTTTCCCACCACAAAAAGATGTTGACTCATTAACGAGGTTAAATGAACTGAAAAATTCATACAGGACTCCAGCTTTAATGGAAGTTAACATCTCAGAAGTATATTTGTTATTAGTTTGTTTCTGGGTTTAATTGAAGGTACTGGTAATGATCTATTAAGTCCTACATAGCATAGGGCTGGATTATTTATAGGATTGGGTCTCATCCATCATATCTACCCATGAGGTCTGGTGGGAAAAAGAGGTTGAAGGTTGCTGCCCATAAAGGAATGTCATCTGATGTGACTCAGGAGGAGAACCTTTTCTACCTTGATACCTGCCAATTGGAATATTATTCTTTCTTAAGTTGAATTGGTCCTGATTTTGTTGGCCTTCTAGAAGAGTGAAGGAAAGTCTTTGCCATCTAGTCTGGGGAACCAGTAACTTACAAATGGAGCCTGCAAAATAACTATTGTTATGGAAATCAAATGCTCTTTCCCACAAATTACTGAGAAAGGGATGGCTTATATTTTTTATTCTTAACTTTTTAAAATATTGTAATGACTGGTTATGCTTTGGTTATTTTGTCATATCGTATTGTACTATTGAATTGTATTGCATTTTATCAGTTTTAGACTATACAAGATCTTCATAAACAATCTGGATGAGAGAATAGAAGGAGAATTAATCAAATTTCAGATGACACTACTGGTAGGAATACCAACACCCCAGAAGATAGGCTCATGAATCAAAAGATTTTGACAGACTTGAACACTGGGGCCTATCTAAAAAAGTGAAATTCAACGTAGATAAAAGTAAAATTTTACAATTAGGCAAGAAAAACTAAACTGTACAGGAGTGACTAGGTTAAACTTGGCTCAATGCCAGTAACTGAGAGGATTCCAGGGATTCCAAGTGGACAGTTGCTTAAATATAAACAAACCAAAAAACCAGCAGCAGCCAAAAAAAAGCCAATGCAATCCTAGGTGTCATTAATATAATTATATATGATTATATTATATATAATCAAAGGATGTAATCAAAATCATGTGAC
Source organism: Emydocephalus ijimae (assembly GCA_004319985.1). Classification (NCBI taxonomy): domain Eukaryota; kingdom Metazoa; phylum Chordata; class Lepidosauria; order Squamata; family Elapidae; genus Emydocephalus; species Emydocephalus ijimae. Next base: position 9,772 of record BHEV01066417.1, on the reverse strand, counting down.
GTATTAGTACTACTTTACAAAACCTTAAAAGGACTAGGGATGATATACAGGATTTTTTAAAATACAAAATAATAGCGTTGGAAGTCTTGCAACTGAGCTAGAAGGACTATGCATTGTGGTTTGTTAGTGGTTGGAGTTTGCAACGGAAACATGCAACGACTTCTGTCAGCATAATGAGAGGAGATTTTTCTCCTGCAGTTTAAAAAGAAAGAAGGAGTTGTGGACAATAGTTACTACTTCACCAGCAGTCCTGGATGATGGGGATCAGAGAAGAAGTGAAAAGGCATTAGCCAGCACAATTCTGGCTTTAGAGGATAGCCAGCTGATACACATGAGGGGTCTCCAGTCTGCGAAAGAGTGCTGGGAGGCTTTGCATAATGTGCATGTTAAAGAGACTGCGGGAAGTAAACTGTTGCCGACAAAGAGATTGTATAAAGCACAACTGAAGCTGGAGGGCTGGGGGGAGAGCAGGTCAACATATCTGCAGGCTATGAGTAAAACACTCCTGGAGTTAGAAGAGAAAGGAATGATGCTTACTGAGGCACACAAGGTATATGTGGTGCTCAATTCGTTGGCCACTTCATGAGATGTTCTTGTAATTAGCTTAGAGTCCATGCAAGAAACCATGACATATTTGACTGGCCGATTGTTGGAAGCAGAACAGAAACAGCTGGAGAGGCTACCAGGAAAGGGAGGAGATAATGCTCAGCACAAGCCAACATCTGCAATATTCCAGGATGCCAGCAGAGCAGCTGAGACTGTTTACACAGTGAAGTGGTGCTACACATATCGTTCAACAGAGCATCTCCAGAGATGCTGCCCTGAGCGGAGAAACAGGACCAGTGAGACAAGGGTGTAGGAATACTCAACACATGAAGAGATGTTCTTCATCGTCATTTTCCCTGGCAGCAACAGCGTTTGAAAACACCAGGAACACTTGGGTGTTGGACAGTGGGGCGAGTCAGCATATTGCTAATAACCCACAAACATTTTCTGGCTTGAGACCAGCTAAGCAGACATTTGTTAGTTTGGCCAATGGTCAATAAACTGCTGTTAAAGGGGTAGGTAATGTCTATGTACCTGAGATAGGAGAAACATTAGACAATGTCCTATATGTACCTGACCTAGATCATTATCTATTGAGTTTTTCCAGGTTAGACAGTCAAGGGTATAAAATACTGTTTGCAGGAGGACAGTATTCCATCAGGAAAGGTGGAAGAATTCATGCACGAAGAGTTAAGAAGGATGTTCTGTACATTCTAGGAAGACAGGAGCATAGTTGTGCATGAACACTTACACATGACAACTCTGTACATTTGTTGCACAGGAGATTGGGGTATGCAAGTTTGAGAGTATTGTAGAAGATATCAGACCTATATAGCTGAGGGACTTAAACTAAAGCAATTCAAGATGTACTTAGATTGTGCTGTTTGTAAGGAGTCAAAATCCAAGCTGTATCCTGTAAATAAGAAGAACTCAAGGCAAACAAACAGAGTATTGCAGTTAGTGCACGCTGTCTTGATTGGCCATTCTAGGACATTCTGAGTTGTCTCTAAACTACTACTGTGTTTATCTTGCTCTATGATTATGATCAACTGTCATGTTGGAAAATGGACCTTTGACTCAATCTGAGGTCCAGAGCACTGTGTAACAGGTTTTCATGTAACAGGATATCCCTGTACTTTGCTCCATTCAGTTTTCCCTGAACCCTGACCAGTCTCCTAATCCCTGCTGCTAAAAAATACCCTTCACCACCACTGGCACCATGATGCTGCCACCACCATGCTTCACTGTTGGGATGATATTTGGTAGATGATGAGTAGTGCCTGATTTTCTCCAGACATGATGTTTCGAATTGAGGCCAAACAGTTCAATCTTACTTTCATTAGAAGAGAGAATCTTGTTCCTCACAGTTTGAACCCTCATAGCACAAGGACATGTTCATAGATTATTTTTTGCAATTAACTAAAGTTTATTGTAGTCATAGACTACAAGCAAAGGAAAGTACAAAAAAGACATTCACGTTGCAAAAAGAAAACTTAAGAGGTGATTAGGCATTAGGCTTCCTACATTATTAATTTCTCTGGCATATTATGCAAAATGAGAAATCACAAGGAAAATAATGATAATCTGGTTTAACTTACTGACACTTACTCTTATTTTTATGGATATGAGAGATCCTGATATTTCTGAAACTCTTACCTGTTAACTTGGATTCATGCTGCCATTCATATCCACTAAGGCCCCAAGTTCAAATATTGAGTTCTATCAGCTATTACCAAAAGGTTTTCTTTTAAAAAAAAAAAAGATATTTCAGACCATTTTTTATCTTTTATGCACATTAGATTCTGAGTTATTCCAAATAGTAACCCCCCAAAAATAAACTTCCTTTTAACGTGTTTTTATTGCATCCATCATGTTTATTAGAACATTGGTTCTCTATATTTGGGTGAACATTATCAAACAACCTGGATTTCACCATGATTATAAAAAAACCCCACTATTTTATCCAAAAACATTTACAGTCATTTTTAATTTGTTATTTGAGGTAAATTTTAGAGGTTTCAGGGATTTAATCTTATGCCCAGTTTACCTATGACTTAACACATGCTATTGGTTGAGAAGATAATAGCAGCCAAATGTTCTGCCTGTAGGGAAAAAGTTTTGTATTTTGCACAATTACAAGGTAATCCCTAGTACCATTCTGTTCCCAGGGATAGGGGAGTTAATTTCACAAAACTTTTTCTGAAATACTTTCTTACTAAAAATACATTCTTAAGACACCAAGTCTTTATTTTAATTTTCCCAGTTAAATTAGTATTTTTCAAAGTCAGTGAATTTTAATTATCAGATTGGCAGCTGTGTTGCATTATTATGAAATACAAATAAAACGGATTCCATCCTGCCTAATAGTTTCAGTGGCTAATCTTTCTATTATGACTACTAATGTCCACCCCATAGAACTATGAAACAATGATATATTCTTCCATTATATAGTAATTGTATGGAATTCAAGTCATAATGTTTACTTAGATAGCAGAATCTTCCAGCAGCTCCTGAGAAGCAAAGCATAGCTGTCCTATCATATATAAGGGGAACCCGACAACTTTATCCTCTTCCTTTTTGCTTCACCGAAAATATTAAATGACTCTTTTTGGTGAGCAGACAGGAAATTTGCCCTGAAGTAGTGAGAAAGAATTAGTTGCAGTAGCAGTCTTTCCCCAATTACAGTTCTGTGTGCCTTCTTTAGTTCATTTATCTATTTAGCATTATTTACACCTGTTGAGGGCCTGATTTTGATTTGAAAGTTCATTTAGTTTGAATTTAGTTCAGCTTTATCCTGCCACAACTTTATTATGAACGTAGTGAAATTCCTCTCCAGAGGAGCATTTGCTGATCATAAAATAATTCCTATTTCCAATTTCTTGGAAATTGTTAGTAAATATGTTAGAGAACCAGGTTGTTGTAGTGGTTGAAGCACCAGTCTAGAAATGGGGAGACTTTAGAGTTCATCCTGCCATAGCTACAAAGCCAGATGTCACTTTTTCTCAGCCCTAAGAGGGAGGAAATAGCAAATCACTTCTGAAAAACCTTTCCAAGAAAACTGCAGTGACACTGTCCAGGCAATGTCTGAGAATCAGATCAGATTGAATGGGAAAAAAGCTGAAGGTATTATGGTGATAGTACTCCCTTGCTAGCTTTCCTGCATTTGTGCTATGATGTAGTTAATATGGTATTTTGTATTGATCATTTTTATAAGGAATTAATAGATTTTGTCATGTTTGCATTGAATTAGAAAATTTGAAAACTTAACCAACTTAAATTTGATTTTTTTATTATTTTTAAAAAAGCCGACTGGTTTATGTATCAGCATATTAAGATGTTTCATTTTCTAGGTTGGCAATGAAAATTAGATTCAATTGAATTCTGTTAAAAGCTTTTGAACTTTTATAACTTCCAACAGGGCTTCTCAAATGCTAATATAAAAGAGATACAATTTTTGTTTTCTTATTTTTTTTATAATATATGAAACAAATCTGTTAGCTGACATTTGGCTAATGGGGGCAGGGCAAATCATATCTAAAGCATCAATATCTGTGAAATTATTGCAGCTTTTCATTATACAACAGCAATTAAGAAAAATGCTGGAAAAATAATAAAATGCTGGAGAAGGCAAAAATTACAATATGTATTTCCTGTAATACATATGAATAATAACAAACTTCAAGTGACATTAACTTGCAGCTATTACTAAAAAAGAATGTATTTCATGTCTTAATTTACTGCTAAATTTCTGTTTGAAAGCATTTGTATAAGTCGGTTCTGGAATGTATATTCAGGGTCAAGCTCTGATGGTGAACTGGTTAGAATGCAGTATTGTAGGCTAACTGCCCACAGCCTGGAGTTCAATCCTGATGGCACTCAAGGTTGACTCAGTCTTCTATCCTTCTAACGTCATTAAAATGAGGACTCAAATTATTAGGGGCAATATGCTGAAATTGCAAACTGTCCAGAGACTGCTGTAAGGCACTATATGGCAGTATATAAATCTTAAGTACTATTGCTGTTGAAGTGTTATGTTTTCTTTTGTCTTTCAAAATATCTTGGTTTTTGCTGTTGATATATTTTCTTTTGAAATTTGCTTTCACAAAATTACTAAAAAAATATTGGGGAAAGAATTATAGAAGCTGCAGTTTCCCTAGGTTTGCCCTAGGGCAAGAAAACGTATAGCATACTTGATGCAAAGTAGCCCTTTCTATTTTGTAAAAGAGGTGGATTGATCTGTTACATTGGTAGCCTAGTCTAACAGTAATATTCTTCCATTTGAAAGAGACAGAGAATCAGGGCATGTGTGTTTCAAGGGATATATTTTATTCTCTTCAACATAGTGAACATTTGCCGGGCTTTTTCAGCTGAAATTGTACACATCATCCAAGGATTGCTTACCATATTTTGTCTCTCTTAGTAAAGGCATTATGCCAACAGGATTTAAATCCTCAGCTAACTTCTTGAATTCTTTTTGGAATGCCTAGGTTTGTGAAGCTTTTTTCTGTTTCATCAGTTCTAATAAAAAAAAAATCAATTGGATGCCTGTACCAGGATTTAGACTTTTGATTTGTAAACCTTCTCTTAATGTATATGTTACTGGAGAATTGATTTTGTAGCACAGGGGGAAGTTGGTGTGTGTTTGAATGCGCTGTTTGCTGTTTTTTAAAGGACTTCTAGCCCTCCGCTGGGGTTACTGCAGCAGGAATTCATACCTGTACTACAGCCCAGCATGCAGACTGCTGACAGGTACAAAGCAGGAGGACATCCCTGCTCATAGTGTGCTGTCTTTTCGTCAATATGTTGTACTGGTCATGGTTATCAGACCTTTGTTAATTCCATGCTTTTGTTCTTCATTTGTGCCTACATCATTTGGCAAATTGTTTTATTATTGTTAACATTCGTTATTTTTTCATAAGTTAATGGCCCATGTATGTTAAACTTTAAACGGATCTCTATTTTATAAAATAATGTTCTATTTTTTTCTGGACAAACTAGATCATCCTTTTTTAATGTAACTAAAAATTGAATCAAATTTGTTAAGACTGGCAAGGATTTTCATAGCATTGTTCATATTATTTCCTTTCAGTGCATTACTTGTTCCTATTTTCTTTGCCTCTTCAGAAGAAAATTTGACTATTAGCAGTGGAAGAAAATTGATCTATGCAGTTTTGCTAGTAATCCTGGAAATATATATATATATAGGGTCTGATTTCTGGTTTGCGGTTTCAGCAAGTTGTTTCTCCAACAAGAAATTAGCCTTCTGTTAAAACACTATATGGGCAAGATAGAGGCAATGAAAAAGCATATAAATGATGTGAAGTCTTGTTTAAAATCAACCAAATACAGCTTTATTGAATAGGCAGTTTAAGAAATAAAATAGAATTGAGGTCAAATTGTGCATTTTTATTTTATTGACAATTAGCCTCCGCTAATTCATATTGTATAATAGGGTTTTTTTTAGATAAAATAGACAATCGTAAAACAATTTTGGAAAATTAAAAACTTGCAATTCATTTCTACCTTTGCCTTCCTCTTTTTTGCCCACTTTTATTTTGAATTCTCCACCAATAGTTAAAAGATTGTATAACACAGAAATGCGCTGTAGTAGTCCATGGTGGATATGCAGCAGTTTCTGATCTCTCAATAGTTTTTTATGTAATATCCCAATCCATTAAGAAAATTGGGTGTGTGTTTGCAACATGGTTAAATCCTTGCAAATTGCTTGAGAATTCATAGGTAATAGCTGAGTGCAAAATCATTGCAATAGGAGGAAAAAACAAAGAGCCTGGAGAAACTAAAATGTTTAGAATGCCCATTATAAAATGGCATAATCTCATGACTCATTTCCGTAGCTCTTGGTGCTACAGTAGTGGTTATAGTGGAAACTTATAATTGTATTGGTAATCCTTGAACTTACAACCAATCATTTAATGGCAATTCAGAGTTACGATGATGCTGAAAAAAATGACTTATGACTTGTCCTTGAAGTTACATTTGTACTAACTGCGTGGTCATATGATTGCAGTTTGGATGCATGGTAACCAGCTCATTTACAACAGTTGCAGTATTCTAGTCATATGGTCACGAGTTGTGGCCTTCCCAATTAGCTTTCAACAAGCAAAATCAATAATCAGATTTGGTTAACAACCATGTTAAAAATGGTCCTGGAATGACTTAATAACCGCATCACTTAGCAACTAAATTCTGGTCCCAATTGTGGTCATAAGTTGAGGACTACTTGTAATTTAACAATAAATGGTACTGTTGATTCTTCTCGTTAGGCCATAAATTATTTAATTTCTTGTGGAGAGAGTTATGCAGTGTGTTTGGGCAAGGATTAGTGATGTCCTCTCTAGAACTTTACAGTTATATTACTACATATATATTGATCTGTTTTTATTCTATTTTGGTAATTTATGCTAAAAATGAAACACAGTATTAGTTCCATTACTCTTTTAACTTGCAGTCATAAAAATATTCTTGTGACCAAATTTAAATTTGAATACAATTGTCTTTACCATGGATACTTTAATACGCTCCATTAAGGAGATCCAGACATTTCAGAACTTAAGATTCTAGGATGTGTTTCCATACCTTTAAAATCATTAGGAGATTTTACATAAAATCTTATGATACATGTATGATACTTATCACAGAACATTCTCTGTAAATATTTTAAAATGTTAACTAGAATATTCTGCAACAAATACCATGCAGTTTTCACTTCACAAGATATAGCTCCATGGTCAATAATTTTTTTGTGCTATTATAATTGCAGACATCACACAATCACCAGAGGAATCACCAAAGGTGTGAAGGAAGATTTCCGTCTGGCAATGGAGCGTCAAGTATCACGCTGTGGGGAAAACTTGATGATGGTATTGCATCGATTCTGTGTGAATGAGAAGATTTTGCTTCTTCAGACATTGAACTGCATTTGAGCTCCTTCTTTGGAGCTGAAAAGCAAATGAGGAAAATGGAATGAACAACAGTACTCTTCAGTGTCCTTCATAGCTTCAGTTCAGCTATGCTATTTGTTTTGTAAAGCTAGGATGCTCTTAAGCAATAGCCAAGTCTGCTTACAAATGACTTGTATCTATCTCTGACTTGCCTGCTTGATGATATCAGGCAGAACACTCAACCACAATGATCTCCGGCAAAACATCATGATGAATATCAGTATCTGCTTTACATGACTTATGAATTATTACAATATGACTAATGGAATTATAGATTTCTATTGCTTTTAATACTCACAATTTTAAATCCAATCTTGATTCCGAACTAGATTTTTTTTAATGAAAACATGAAAACTTTTATTTAAAATGCCAAAATCAGTCATGAAGTTTGGCTATACTTTTCCAGCAACTTTGCTTCAGCAGCTAAGGATAACTGGCTAGTCCCAATGGAATGATAATGATTCTACAATCCTGAATGGTTTTTGTAAAGAATTGTGGCACAATCAAATGAACAGTCTTCCTGAACCTGCATAGTCCCAAATACTACCATATGATCTATGTGATTTTTATGAGACAAATTTCTGAATAGTTGTGTACCAAAAAGTCTTTAGAAAATACCATTATTGGAAAGCATTCAGTATGTTTTTTTAAAAATTGAATAATGTAGAAAATACAGTTTTAATAAAGTCTTGTTTTACCAAATAGAAGACTAACAAACCTTAAATATACAGATTTCAGTTCAAAATAATCTGGAATGTAAACCAAATACATGGGGGAAAAAGTGACATTATGATGGGGGGAATACGATATTCTCATAGTCCATATTTTTTTATTTGTACTAAGTTGAATTATATCTTCCAAAATATCCTTTTCCGGTAGAGTATATATGATATGATAACCCATAAAGATGTAGCAATTAGATCCTGAGTCAAATGTTCGCTGTGCGATTGTGTATCATGCAGTTTCCATTTAAAAGGAAAATAGTCTTCAAATATTTCATGTCCTATATATATAAGAATGGAGTTCATACCTGTAAAAAAAATCAAAAATACCATCAGAATAGTAATGCATTACAGTGTGTGTGTGTGTTAGTTAAATTTGTTTGCCACCCATCTTGCTTTGAAGCAGCTCTAGGCAGCTTATAACATTAAAAGCAATGACCATGAAAGATAAGTTATTATTATTATTATTTTTTTTAATAGTTTTATTTGGGTTTTCACACACAAAATATAAGTAAAACATCTTTTTTGAAAATGGCATGGTCCCAGGTTGAACTTCTTTATACAGACACAAAACTCAATTTCATGCTCCTTTTTGTATTCTATTCCATATCTTATACTATTTTACATTTTCTATATAGTTTTTCCCCTCTTTTAATTTTCTCAATTTTATTTTGATTATCTCATCTCAATTATATTTATATTTAAATCATTATATTTATACTTTTGTCTGTTCTGTTTCAATTTTATATTATCTTTTCTCATTAAACAAATTTTCTCCTGTAGTTACTAATTGGAGTACGACACCTTTATATCTTTTAATTATATCCATTGAACTCTTATTTAAACTTCAATATATACCTTAAGTTTATGACCTTCAATATAATACATAATACATAACTTCCAATCAAATTCTGCTTGGTACATTCTTATAATACACACTATATTCTTTAAAAAAAAATTGTAAATATATGTAATTATAAACCCTCTTTCCATTCCAGTTCAGTTCTATCAATAATCATTAAAACCATAACATCTTTAACACTTCTTTTCAATTAAATATCATACTTCCTTAAAAACACATATAATCTCCATAATTAATTTTTCCCTTATTTCTCTTCACATGTGTTTTATAAATCATTAAATATACCTTTTGTTACATTTATTTATTGACAAGCATTCTACTCAATTGCGACAGCTATTTTATCAGACATTTTAATCATACATTGTTTCATATTTTCTAAAATTATTTCTGCTTCTAATATAATCATACTATCTTATGTACCTTTGCAGAATCCCTTTTTCCATTAAGTTTTCACCCAGTAACTCTAAATAGGCCCTGTTTCTCTATATTTTGTTTCTGTCCTTTATGGCTTCTTTTCCTTTCTTTCTTCCCTCTCATCTTCTCCCTCCCCTTTTTACCCCCTTGTCTCTCTAGTTCTAATTTTCTTTTCTGCATTTCCTTCTTCTGTTGCTTTCTGATTTTATACTTATTTTTCACTCTATTTTTTTTTTGGAGTTGTTTTTCCCAATCTTAAACTTTCC
>BHEV01066416.1:0-26191 GCA_004319985.1 Emydocephalus ijimae | reverse complement strand
CTTATCATTTTTCATTTGTTTGTTATTTTTGATGGGGCCATTACCATTATAGCAAGTATTCCAATCTTAAACAAGTTGCATATTATTAGAGCCAAATTATTAACTGATAGTATAGTGTCTAGAGTGAAGGGCTATTCTGAAGCCCACCTAGGCCTGAAAAGATTCAATTTCAAATAATGTTTGGGAAGGCAATTTAAACAATATTCTCCTGAATTGTTATAGCAATGTATACTATGTCTCAGGAACAAAGAGGGCAAATCTCTTTGGATACTTGGATATAATAAGGAAGAGAGTACAGTCTGGCTGCAATATATATTATGAGTTCTAGATCAGCTTAGTCATGAAAACTAGCTGAGTGATTGTGGGCCAGTCTCTTTCTCTCAGCTCAATTCACTTCATAGGATTGTTTTTCTGTAGAAGGAGGAAGGAGTTTGAAATATGGTTGCCACTAAAAGGTATTTAAAAAAGTAATAAAGGTAGGATAACAAATATTTAAAAAGTTCATCTGCTAAAGCCTCCAAACAGGTTCAAAGTCTGTTTCATTGTAACAAATTCTTTAGTTTTTGATATGTCTCAACAGCGCCAAAAAAGTCATCTGATCAACATCCTCAGTAGAACAATCATTTGTATGGAATGGCATAATATTTGAAAAGAAACCAATATTAATTAATCAGTCAGTTACAGGATCTTTAAGAAAGTGAGTTCAGCTGCCAGATAATTTTCTGATTTGTAAGTAAAGCCCATGACAGCTGGACTTACTACTCAATTGAACCAAGCAATGCAAAGTCTTCCAAGTTGCTTTCTCTCCTAGATTTGTTTCTGCCAAGAACTCTGAGCAGGTGCTGAAAAGAAAAAAAATTATTGAAGTACCTGAGAAGCATCATTTCGACTGTGTGTGCCTACAAATGCCACACACACACACACACATACAAACACATATATACATGCATATATGCATGATGGGCTTCTGTGTTTTTATTATTCCACGGAATCTTTCCAAGCCACAGTCTAAGGAAGGGAATACAATCTGCCAAAGGCCAGAATTGTTCTGTTCTACATTAACCTGAAGTTCATTGTTCTGTTTTACATTAACCTAAAGTTCAGGCATGACTGATTTTTTTTCCTCTCCTAATTGAAAACCAGTCATTTATACTATTTATAATTAATTAATCTGACAAGGCTGCATCCAGTAAACAAAAGGAAGATTAAATTGAATAAAGTAGTTCAACAAATAGTAATTATTTTATTAAAAAGAAAATCGAAGGCATTTTTCATATCTTTCAAGATCATTCTGTTATTTGATTGTTTCTATAACTACAAAGATGGTGGGATGGAAGCATTGCCAGATAAGACTTCTGAGGAATTAAAGCCACAGCAGAGTTTGGAAGAATAATACCCATGTGTCTTATTCCATTTTTTAAAATAGATTTTTATTGTATTTTACACCTATACAAATCACACTCATATCTATGACAGTGTTTTGACATCAACACATATAGTCATCTTATAAATCATCTTCTATTTTATAGACATCAACCAATAACTATTATCTCTATCTATAATTATCTCTATCTGATATATTCATATATATTATATATCTACTGTATCATTCTCTTAAGATCTCTTTATTATGTTAATCCATTCTTCTTATTTCTTATATCTATTTTCTAACCATTTGTACCATTTATGCCAAATTGAGTAATATTTGGAGTTTTCCTTGTCTTTCATTTCTAGCGTAAGCATATCCATTTCCGCACACTCCAGTATTTTATGTAAAAATAAGTCTTCTGTAGAGGTGTTAGGTTTTTCCACATTTGTGCAAAAGCTATCGTGCCTGCTGTTAGAATGTGTAAAATAATATATTTTATCTTTTTTTACGTATTGATCCTTAATTATTCCGAATAGGAAGAGTTCTGGTTTAGATTCAATTTGATATCCTGTAATTTCCTGCATCCAATTTTTAATTTTAATCCAATAGTTCCTGATCTCAGGATATAACCACTACATATTATAGAAGGCACTATCTGTTTGTTGACATTTCCAACATTTTGTGCTTATGTTGGAATATATTTTAGTCAATCTCGTAGGTGCCAAATAAAACATTTTATATAAATTTTCTTTATAGGCTGTGGATGTCATTAATTTATAGTTTATGCTCCATAATTTCTCCCATTCTTCTAAGTCAATATTATATCCAAAGTTCTGAGCCCATGCTATCATGATGCTCTTCACAATTTCTTCTTCCATTTTGAATTCCAATAAGTACTTATATGCTTTAGATATAAATTTTTGTTCTAATCCAACTAGAATTTTATCTAATTGATTTTGCCCTTTGTCAAATCCAGATTCTTCTAGGTCTTTTTCATATCTATTTTGAATTGGTAAATATGGCCACCAATCAATTATAATCCCTTGGTCTCTGAGTTCTTGATTTGACCTTAATTTCCTTTGATTATCTAATAATTCATTATAATTTACCATTTTACTTATATCTAATCTATTCAGATGGATCATGGCCTCCATGGCTGACAGCCAACTGGGTATCTTCATATAATGCTTCTTTTTGATTTTCCTCCATGTCTGGATAAATGAACTCTTATTACATGTCGATTAAAGTAAGCATGTGCCTTGCCTTTTTTTCTCCCATAAAAATGCATGCCAACCTATCTGGAGGTCATGACCTTCTAGTGTTAAAATTCTATTATCTTTTAGCTTAACCCAATCTTTTATCCAATTTACCGCTGCCTGACAATAGAGCTATCACTCTGGTAATCCAAAACCTCCTCTGCTCCCACTATCCTGTAACATCTTTAATTTAATGTGTGGTTTCTTGCCCAACCAGACAAAGTTAGTTGTCATTTTGTTTAATTCAATAAAGAAATTTTTCCCTAGTTTTATCAGGATCATTTGAAATAAATACATTAATTTCGGCAAAGTGTTCATTTTTAAGACTGCAATTCTTCCTAGTAAAGACAGTTGTAGTTTTTCCCATGATTCCAATTCTTTCCTAAAAATTTTTTCTAATTTAATATAATTAACATCTTTAATTGACAAATATCTAGAAGATAACCATATTCCTAAATATTTCACCTTTTTTTGCAATCTGTAATCCCATTTTACTTTCTGATTTTTGTTTTGTAGTGCAATTTTTAACTATCGTTTTAGTTTTGCTCTTGTTTATTTTGAGTCCTGCCACTTGCCCGAATTTTTTGATTTCTTGTAACAATATAGATTCAGTATTTAATGGGTCCTCTACTATAAATACTAGATCATCCGCAAATTCTTGGACCTTGTATTCTTCATTCCTGATTTTAATCCCTTCTATTTATAGGTTTTGTCTGGTTGTGGCTAGTAACACTTCTAGAGACAAAATGAAGAGCAGAGAAGATAGTGGACATCTTTGTCTCACTCCTTTGGCTATCTTGAAATCATCTGTGTGATCTCCATTTAATAATACACTTGCCCGTTGACTAGAATACATTGCTTGTAACAGTTTTTCTATGTTAGTGCCGAAATTCATTATTTTTATTTGTTGTAACCTAAACTGCCAATTGAAATTATCAAAGGCTTTTTGTGTATCAAAAAATATTAACGCTGCTTGTTTTTTTGTCTTATTCCATTTTTAAGGTTACCCTTTATGGATCTTACATGGGCTTGGAAGCTAAGCAGGCTTTGGCATGGATAGTATTAAGCAAATCTATGCAATGCAAGGGAAGATTAGACTGGAAAATTGTAAAAACATCCTTTAAAAAGGCAATATAAAACTTTTTCATTTTGTTGCTAAGATCACTACATATATTACATATTCATGAAGTCCCCAGGAGTCAAGCTCATCCTGAAGAACACTTTACATTTGCATTATTTGAAAGGTTGTTCAAATCACATAACCTTTTAAAGCAAAAGAATCCCCTCAAAGAAAGGATGGACATAGGAAGTGTCCAGCAGTAGTATTGCACATTTCCCTTTAGGCAATTTCTAATTATTGTTTAAAGAACTTGATTATTTATTTACTTAAAAGATTTTTATTGTCACCTATCTTAAAATGCAACTCTGGCCAGCTCAAAACAGTAAATATATATAGGTACCCTGTTTCTCCAACAATATGGCCTCCTCCGATAGGAAGTCCCAGCATGTTTTATAGGCATGAAATGAAATTAAGCCCCTCCCCCCAAATTAAGGCTTATATTAAAACATGCGAAATGGGGGGAATGGTGGGGGGGGCTTGCCGTTAGGAAGTACTTTTGTTGCACACCCGGATATGGTGCTGCCTGCGTTGACCCCGATATGAAGTGCCCCACCAATGCCGAGATCAACATCCAAGCCGTCGCTGCCTGCCCGAAGATGCAAGGGGGGGGAATTAAGTCACCCCCGAAAAGACGGCCTAACCATTTTTTCAGGGCTCAAAAAAAAAAAAAGACCCGGCCTTATTATATGAGAAACACGGTAGTTAGTCCTCAACTTACGAGCACAATTGGGACTAGGATTTCCATTGCTAATCAAGGCAGTTGTTAAGTGAATTGTGCCTGATTTTATGACTTTTTTGCCATGCTTGTGAAGCAAATCACAGCAGTTGCTAAGTGAATCCTGAGGTTGTTAAGCAAATCAGGCTTCCTCAATTGACTTGGCTTGTTGGAAGGTCTCAAAGGGTGATGACATAATGCTAGGACCCTACAATCATCCCATGTCAGCTGGTGCTCCATTCAAAATCCAAGAAAGAAATTCTTAGACTCCATTCATTAGAGAAAAGATCTCTTTCACTGGAAATCAAAGGAATTCTGAATCCAAGAAAATGAGCGTTCCCACCCACAATAGTTCAAACTGTCCATCCAATAAAAAGTTGTATATAATGTCCTGTGGGCATCTCCAGGTGGTGATGAGGCCTCTGTCCGTTGACCTTGACATATTTTGATAAAAGTTCGCAGTTGTGCATAGCATAGGAAAGAAACATAAGTAAGAAACTCCCCCCTCCCCAACTTATACAGTTCTTTTTTTGTAAAACCTCCAGCATGCTTCCCATAACTATGTCTCTCTCCTCCCCCCATTACTTATGACAGCCGAAAGATGCAAAGCAACGGAAGGAAATCTTGAAGGCTGACATTCTACCTGTCAGGTTTCCAAGTGATGAAATCCATTTTAAAAAGAAAAGCACCAAGTTCATTTTCCAATACAATTTCTTTTATTTAGGAAAGCATCAAATTGGCAAAGTCCGTGGTAATTCCAGATCTGACACAACCCTGAATTACCCCACATATTAGAAGTTAGAAACACCCCCCATAATTCACCCTCTCCAATAGAAGTAATTCAACAATGCTGTTATAACTTTGAACTGCTGCTAAACAAATGGTCATTAGTAAAGGACAAAGTATATTTACCATAGAATGGCAATTCCTACTGTCAAACATTGTTTCTTCTGGGATGGAAGTATATCCTGCTCACCACCAATAAAGTATAAGAAAATTACTGATAGAACAAAGACTCCAGCAATCAGTATCGTCAAATGCTATCATAATCACCATACAGTTTATTTCATTTCTTTCATGCATTAAAGGTCCAACATTTTGATTACCCCATTGTGCTGTAGTGGCCCTTGGACTGTATTTATTTATTTATCAAATTTATTTTCCACCTATCTCATAGTTTAGGTGATTCTGGATGGCAGACTAGCCCTTCTGGCTTGTGGTAAAATCTGTCTTTTGCATAGATATTAGAACAGGGGTCTCAAACTCAATTTACCTGGGGGCCACTGGAGGCAGAGTCTGGGTGAGGCTGGGCTGTATAAGGGATTCCACAAAAATGATGTCATTTCCGCTTCCACTTGACGTCATTTCCGCTTCTAGTCTCCTCCTCCTCAGCCATACAGAACAAACAGGCAGAGAAGGAGGAGAGCAGCTGGCCAGTTGGGGGAGGCTTTTTGTGCTGCGAAAGAGGCGGCTAATGATCTCCGGCTCCGCTCTGCTTCTCCAACATCCGGCGCCGCCCTGTTCTATGTGCTGGCTGCTTGGACTTGCTGGGCCCGAATGTCAGCCACGATGAGGAACGGCGGGTGGGACTTCCTTCAGAGGTCCATTCCCCCTGCGGGCCACACTAATATTATGCTTTCATATCATGGTGGGGGCCACAGGATATCGTCCTGCGGGCCACAATTGGCCCGCGGGCCATGAGTTTGAGGCCTCTGTATTAGAAGGAATGCCTCCCTTTATATCAAATAATTTGATCTCAAAGAATGCAGGTCTCATGGGGCAAACTGGACCTAACCCTCCTTCTCCATGTGTGTGCTATCAATTCAACACTTAATAAGATAGCCCTCTATGGATTGGGTTCTTCTCTATAGCTGGAAAGACCCCTGTAAGTTCGTTCATCTTTCAAATATTATGCTGAATTCAGAAATAGTGGAGACGCAACCGTAGCCTATTCTCCCATCACTGTGTTGAGCATTATTAATAGTTAACAAAGTCATTAATCATTAATGACTTCAAACTAGGATGGACAGTAGTAGTGCTAGCAATAGTAAGACCTGACTACTATGTACTTCTATCTTTTTTTAAAATTGAATCCTTTCAAAATCCCAAGAATTGTTTGGGTTTTTTGTTTAAAAAAAAAGACAATTATTCTGGCTTTATGTCAACTTAGATGCATTCTTATCAGTAAGAAAAAAAGGAATTATTAAATTACCCATTTGTGATTCTTGTTAAATTGAATACTGCATTTTTAGCAAGTAGAAGTTTACAGACAATATAACACAATTTCCTCATTTAACATTTGGTCTTGAAAAGTATATTGGTATGCTTTTTACATCATACTCTCTGGATGGCCGAGCACTGACTGATTAGTTACGATATTATTTTGTCAGAATATTTCAGAAAAGTAAAATGAGCATGAGAGGACACTCAAACCACAGGATTGCCTGCTGATCTTCTATATTAGCATATTAAGTGAAACCTTTGTGTAAGAAACTTTAGAAATAGATCTTAATTTGGATCAAAGAGAGAACTATATAAAACAGTTGGATTTTTACCATTAATTTTAATCTGTAATAGCTTTCTAGAAAGTTATTATATATAACTTTGCCCTTCTTTCTTGTTCTTTCTTAATTTAGTGACATCTTCAATATAAAAGAGCAGTAAATAGAGATTGGTCAAAATTACTATATATAAAGAGAAGGTTAGAATAGCGCATGTCAAATTTCCATGTATGCTATTATAGCAGCTTTGGTGATAAAAAGCCAGAGTAGATCTCTTCCACTAAGGCTAGAAACTAGAGGAGGAGGACATTGCTCAGATATTATATTATCATGCCAAAAGAATCTGCCAATTATTCTATTGGTCTAGGAAGCTATATAATCCAATGGTAATGATTGCCTGTCTTTTTCAAATAAAACAATGGAAATAAGTATTTCTGAGCCAAAACCCTCTATTTAAATCTATTCTTCTCTTTCCTAATATTATTCCAGTAAGTCTCAGAATATGATCCATCTCTGTGTTTTCAAGAACTGGGTATAAAACTGGTACATGTATAATGCTTGAATCACAGAAGTAATCCTACATAGTCCAGTTTTTCAACCTACCATTACATTTCTCTGGGTTTTGTATCTATCCAGAATACTTTCCCAGGACCTCATGCTGAGAAACAGTTTTGGTCATTATTCTCGGTGATTATTTCAAGTAAAAAGTGTGGAGAAGGTGTGCAGAATTATTGTTTCCAGCAGTGATACTCTCAGATGGTCCGCAACCCACCCTCTAGATTTTAATTAGTGCAAATCATGGTTTAGTTGCCTTAGCACAAAGGTTTTAGCTTTAACCAGCAGTGATTTAGGAAAATCTTCAGAGCCTATAGGGGCTGCCAGGCAACATGGTCGGTCTTGATATTTGCAACCAGATTTGCATACCATTAATTTAACAGAATTCTTTCTTTCTCTCTTTCTCTCTCTCTCTCTTTCTCTTTCTCTCTCTCTCTCTCTCTCTTTCTCTCTCTCTCTCTCTCCCTCCCTCTCCCTTTCTTTCTCTCCCTCCCTCTTGCCATTGCCATTTAAAATAGGGCTTTTGCCTTATTTGGTTTAAAGTATTGTTTCTATAAACTATAAAATATTTTCCTGCCAATACATATACTTATGCAGAATATAATCTTTGAGCAGCAATTGTGGCATATTCTTCTTCCTCTTAGTAATTAGCCACCCTAGAAAATTCTTAGTAAACTTTTCCAGCATTAGCCAGCAGTCTCTCTCTCTCATGTTTGAACATCATTGCTTACTAGCATCTGTTAAAATAAATTCCTATAGCTTTAACCATATTTTCCCCACAGGAAAGTTTTGGAGTGTTTATGGAACTCTGAATTTTTGCTCTTAACATTCTTTCAGACATCTGATTTTTAATGCATCTTATATATTGTATAATCATTTCTAATCCTATCTAAAATAAACAGTTCTTGACTATTATTTATGGTGCTTTTTGATTAATTTGACTGCCTAAACCAGAGGTCCTTTGCTTTGCTTGGCTGAGGAATTCTAGGAGTTGAAGTCCACAAGTCTTAAAGTTGCCACGTTTGGGGATCCCTGGCCTAAACTCATAGTCAAAAGAAGAGTCTTTTGTAAAAGAGAAATGACTAAGGGGAACATATTGTGATTCTTCTAGCCATCGTGTTTCCCATCAAGTCAAGAAGAGAAACAGAGGACTGAATGAACCCCAGACTTTTATTATTTGCTCTTCTGGTGTAGCACAACAGCAGCAGCAGGAGACGTTCAGAAAAGAGGAAAGGAAAGTGACAGCAGTTGTTGTTCAATTAACTTATATACCCCCACTTAATAACATTTTCTTTTGATTTGTTACTGTCTGCTTTTTATCTGTTTTGTTCATTTTGTGGCACAGACTTTTTTTTAATCTTTCTGTGACATGCCCAGACTTTGTCTTCTCTTGGTTTTCCATATCAAAAATTTTCTCTAAGTTTGAAGACTAGATGGAGTTTTTAATTTTACCAATGACTCATTTCATCTGTCATTGACCAGCATTTTATATTTAAATTTACTCTCAGATTGCATGTCTCCTTTCTTACATTGTGGTATATAGCTAAAATAGAGCCCTGTATAGGGCTCTTCAGTAGGTTTTTATCACAAGGCTGCTGTACTTTAGAGCCCATTTATTCAGTGGGTGGTAGTTCAGAATTTATTTAGTGGGTGGTAATTCAGTAATGGGAGGCATAAGGTGGCTCAGTGGCTAAGATGCTGAGCTTATCAATCAGAAAGGTTGGCAGTTCGGCAGTTTGAATCCCCTAGCACTGCATAACAGAGTGAGCTCCCATTACTTGGTGGTGCAGCTCCAGTGGCCTAGAGTTGAAGCTCTCACCTCACAATCTCGAGGCTGTGAGTTCGATCCTAGGCAGATCTCCTGCTCGAGCAGGGGATTGGACTAGATGACCTCCAAGTCCCTTCCAACTCTGTTATTCTATTCTTTTCTACTCTACTCTACTCTACTTGTCCCAGCTTCTGCCAACCTAGCAGTTCGAAAGCATGTAAAAATGCAAGTAGAAAAATAGGGACCACTTTGTTGGGAAGGTAACTGTTCCATGCGCCTTTAGCATTTAGTCATGCCGGCCACATGACCATAGGACAACGCTGGCTCTTCGGCTTTGTAACGGAGATGAGCACTGGCCCTTAGAGCCAGAAATGACTAGCATATGTGTGAGAGGGGAATAGAATACTTTATTGGCCAAGTGTGATTGGACACTCAAGGAATTTGTCTTGGTGTAAATACTCTCAGTATACATAAAGGAAAAGATACATTCGTCAAGAGTCCAGAATCATAAGGTACAACATTTAATGATAGTCATATAATAAGCAATCAAATCATACTAGGAAACAGTCAATATAAATCATAAGGATATAAGCGACAAAGTTACAGTCATACAGTCACAAATAGGAGGGCATAGGTGATAAGGAATGATGAGAAGATTAACAGTAATAGTAGTGCAGACTTTGTAATAGTTGAGCAGGGTTGAGGGAATGATTTGTTTAGCAGAGTGATGGCTTTTGGGGAAAAAATGTCCTTGTCTCTAGTTGTTCGGGTGTGCAGTGCTCTATAGCGTCATTTTGAGGGAAGAAGTTGAAGCAGTTTATGTCCAGGATGTGAGGGGTCTGTAAATATTTTCACAGCTCTCTTTTTGACTCATGCGATTGAAGGTAGGTTGGTAGTAATTGTTTTTTTCTGCAGTCCTAATTATCCTCTGAAGTCTGTGTCTATCCTGTTGGGTTGCAGAAACCTTTACCATTACCTTTAGGTCAGCACTAATTTATTATTTTATTCATCCAATTTATTGGTCACCAATTTATTGGTCGCCAATAACACAGGATGGCTAACAATGTTAAAAAAAAATATAACTATATAAATAAAATACTACAAAAGTTTAAAAATACAGAATGCAACACATGATGTGGAGGGAGGGTGTAAGATGACTGTGCGGGGGGGAGGGGAATCTGATATTCATCTATCAACCACCTTCTGCAAGAAGTGGAGCCCCAAACCAGTTGGCAGAGCCAAGTCATTAAGTTCTTGTGGCAGGTCAGAAGGGTTGAAGCAGACCTCACTTTGGGTGCCAAGATGTTCCAAAGGGCAGGTGCAACAGCAGACATGGCCCTTCTGCTGGACCTCACCTGCAAGAATACCATGGCTGATGGTCCCGCATTATGCCTCCTCTGCTGGGGGTGGACCAATCCCAATGGGATAAGACAATCCCTTAAGTAGAGGCTATGAGACAGTCCCCCAAATGGACAGTCATGCAACAGGTGGCTTTAAAAGAGATTACCAATACCTTGAATTGTATATGGAAGAAAACTGGCAGCCACTGTAGTTTTTGTGCAGCAGTGGTGTGATATGGGCCATCCTTGTGGCCCCAAGAATAGCCTGTGCCACTGCATTCTGTATTAGCAGTAGCTTTCAAATGTTCTTCAAGGGTAGCCCCATGTTCTGTCTCACCTGTGACCACGAGGTGAGAGTCCAAGTTTCCAAAGGAATATAAATAAACAGACAGGACTAGGAATGACAGAGTTAAATTCCTTTGACTGGAGAAGTCCTTGGCAGTCTTCCAAAAGCTGCCTGCCAAGTCCGATAACAACACAAGACCATAAATCAAACGCAAACGCTGCACAGAGAATTTGTCAAAGCTACAATCCCAAATAAACAAATTGTCCTGAATGAGGATTCAGAGCTAACACGCCCTCTTTTATTTCCTGAGGGATGTGTCAGTCTCTCAAGTCAGTCCCTGATTTGACATTTCCTTTTACGTTGCATTTCACGCTTCTGCCTGCGTCTTTGCCTTGCATCAAACCAGCATTCCTCGGCTTGATCCTCAGCCAAGGATTCCGGCACTCTCTCCTGATTATCTGCTGACACCTGAGGCACAACCAGGGAGGAAGGTCCTGGGGAGGAAGATGATTCCGAATCTTCCAGCAAAGCAGGCTCAACCCTCAGAGCCAAATCCTCCTCTTCCTCCTGACTCATGTCTGTGTCTCCCAGCAAAGCAGGCTCAAACCTCAAGGCCAAATCCTCCTCTTCCTCATTACTCGAGCCTGTGTCTTCTAACAGAGCAGGCTCAAACCTCTGAGTCACAACAACCCCATATAGAGTGCATTGCAATAATCCAAATACAAGATGATTAGGCCTTGAATGACTGCGGAATTCCTGAGCCAGGAAAAGCCACAAATGGCACACAACCCGAAGTTATACAAAGACTCTCCTAGCCACGGCTGCCATCTCCTCTTTGAGCAGAAGTCATGAGTCCAGTGGAACCCCCAAATTGTGGACTAGATCTGTCTAGGGTAGTGCCATCCCCTCCAGGTCTAAACATGTCAAAGTTCTGGATCTTGGTGCTCCATGCCCCAAAACCATTCGGTCTTGCCAGGGTTGTCACAGCAGAACCATTATCACCTTACAATAGCCCACTCATGAGATGACTAGATAATCCCTTTGCTGTGGAACCTTTTATTTTCACATTATTTTTGGATACTCACTGAAATAGTATTTCAATAGAAGGGATCCCCTTTTGATTGTTCGATTGATTTTAGTAAAGCCTGGACACATTGTTTGCTCCACTGCTTTCTTGCTGTGAACTACAGAATACAAACACTGCAGTATATCTTTATTCTACAGGCAAATATATATAGAGTGAAAGAAAATAGTTATCTGGAATCCTCCAAAATTTGGGACAAAGCCTGCCTCTAGCTGAAACATATCCACTGCAAGGTTTTTTTGTTATTATGACAGAAAATATACAAAAGAAAAAAAAATAGAAAACACAATTGCCATGCTAATAGTTTCAAGAACTGAAAGCTTAATAAAAGACAGAAAAGGACAGATTTTGATGCTTCAATTTTCAAAATCTCACTTTAGTGTAATAGCAATCTGAGTGTTAATAAAGCAGTAGAAAATTTACACAAGTGTTTTAATCCAAGTTTTCATTTACTGCACACCTGCCTTACCACCAATGTGCGGTCACAATATAGGCATGCTTTTGCAGTATCATACCATCTCTGATGTGTACACATATTTCACCGAACATTTTATTTGGCAATATTGCTTGAATCTGATGAAGAACGTTTCAGAACAGATCTCTGCTTGTTCTAATATGACCAAAAGCCATAAAATATTACACATGACCAACTAGACCATGTTGAGTTTTGTGGTTCACTCAGTAACTTTTCCTCTGTAGTTGTGCTTTTGCAATTGAACTGATTCCATAGTAAGCCCAAGATGGTTGGCACACGTGCCAGAAATAGAAGAACTCATACATTTTCTTTACAATGCTCAGCAGATATATTTCTATTGAAGGAATCTATGGGAAGTCACTGGCTCTTACAGAACAGAACATTTCACTAGGAACTCCAAGAGGAATTTCCCCAAAGTTGGAAGGTTCTATAGAAAGAATTAAAATGTACACAAATGAAGATTAAAGCATCAACCATTTGATGGAACAAAATGTGCTTCGTGAAGTTATACCAGCTTTAACAACTCAGGATCTTCCAGCAGAATACAGCCCAATGTCCCTGCAAAGCTTTGCTTGATAACTTTCATTCTCACCCTGTTTTTATAAGCTGGCATTGAAATGAGGAAATATATCAGTCCTATTGAAGCTCCCACACTGTGCCAATGGGGACTCTATTTAACTTGGCAAATCCATTGAGCTGCATTGTCCCGGCCTGATTATTCTTATTTGCTTCACATTTAGCAAATTGTCATTTTTAAAAGAAGCACAGTGTGACATCCCTGCAGAAATTTTGCCAGAGCCATTAGAACTACAGAACTACATAACTACTGGTTTATAAAGACCATCTGACTTGACTGCTGTTCCCCAAAACAACTCGTGCCAGTTCTGTTGTCAAATGAATCCATCTTATTGTTTTGGCTTATGATTCCTTAGTTTTCTATGTCATTAGTGTTTCAGGAGTTTGAGCCTGCATATGTAGGACAGGTGCAGAGTCACCCAATTAGCTTCAGTGGCTCGGTAACAGTTTGAATCAGGTTCTGCTCAGTTGTAGTCCAACATTGTAAATACAGCATTATCCCATTGACAAGAAATTTTGCCATAAAGAAACTCCTAAAAAGAAAGTAGAAGTTTAGATTCTCAGCAGAGTCCAGCCTGATATGTATTGATAAGAGTGGTTCATGTGATGTGCTCATCTTTCTGAAGTAATTTCATATTTTATATATAGCAGCCTTCCCTCAATTTGATCCTATTCAGACTGTTGATCTGCAAGTTTCTGCAAATGTATTGCTGATAAATACTGATGTATACTGTACTGTATGTGTGCGTGTATGCTTATAAAACAGTACTTAATCAAAGCAGATGATTCAATGCAACTTCTTCAAACAGCTGGTTTCCATTAAAGTCTTGCCATACCGTTTCATTAACTCGTACCCTCTTATATGTATATTAGACCTTGGTTCTTTAATCGATAGCCAACGAAGTATGGATAAGGGTTACAAGAATTAAAATCTACAGTGACATCTCAAAAGCCAGCAGATTAGAGAAAGCTAGTTACTCAGAATATGAGTCAGTGCCTTGGCTTGGGTAATAAGTTAATTTCTAACAAACTTGCTGATGGTATTTTGCAAATGTACACATGAAGGACTTAATCATATACCCTGATAAAATTATTCTTAAAAGAGGAGAGATGGCAGAAGAAAAGAATGATTCTAAGTGGTAAGAACACTTGTGGTTAATCATAGGTTTCTTGGTACTCAAAATGGTAATTTAAGAAAGCTGCATGGGGTACAATAGAACCTAAATCAAAGTTCTTTTGAACAAAAGCTGCAATGAATACAATATTTGTGCCAGATGAACAATGCTGCAGGTTCCTTGTGCTTCCTGAAAAATATGGTGACATTTTAAGTCAGGACCACAAACCCTAATTTGAAACAGCTTGCTGTTTATAAAATTATGTTTTAGCGAGGAAGTCTTCAACTGATGCTTATAATGGATTCTTTCTAGAATAAGTTGTAAAGAACCATTAAAATTTCCCAGATTTTAATTTTGCTATGTGGGAACATCCTGATCTCCAAGAAGGAAAATATCACACCTTTTTCACAAAAAAGACATATTGTTCATTATCGTAAAGCATACACACATATAGTTTCACGACGACTATGGGTCAATTTCACTAATAGTTAATTGATTTTGGGGGGGAAAAATTGGGATCTTTGAATCACATATGTTGACTGTAAATTGGCCCAGCATACATAGCATCTCAAAGTAAAGCTAGGGAACAGATGTACTTCTGAAGAGTGGTTGACAAGTAAGCACAGATAGTATTCATAATATTATGTTTTGCCCAAGAAGAAATCATACTTCTTACTTTAAAAAAGAAATACATTTATTTATTAAATTACAAAATTTATCAGTACAATTTTTTTAAATTCAGTTCAGAAGAGGTATATTAGCTGATTTATTAAAATAGGCTCATTGTTTGTTCAAGATCAGGCAGTTGCAAAGCTTCCAAAAGAGTTGCACAACTTTAGAAAAGGTAGTGACAGTTTTAATAAATCAGCAATGAGTTGCTAATTCCAGATATCCAAGGATTTCCAAAGCACTTCTTCCAAACAAATTCCTTAAAAATATTTTTTTAAAAAAATATTACAATTTATTATTATTCTTTCTAAAAATATTTTATCGGAGATTTTAATAACAATTATAGACACATGCAAACTAAATTCAGAGGAAAGGAAAACAGAAACAGAAGAACAAAGAACAAAGAACAAAGAACAAAGAAAAAGAAATACGTAAAGAAGTAACTTCTGATCTTTATCATAACCAGGTAAATTAGCAAATTAGTTAATAACGAAAGTAGATTTATTTGGTTGTACAAGACAGTCTCTAGAACTGAATCGCAACCAGTATACTTGTTACATAGCCCATAAACTAAAAAGAAGGTGCTATGATCACATTATAAGTGTTATGTGTACAATGTTCTAGAAACAATATAATATGTACACTGATCATTCAAAAGAGGAATAGATGTCATTTTTTATGTTTTTGTTCCATCTTTATTCTTTTTATAAATAACTCAATGTGGCAAGCAAACCTAATATCCTTTCTTCCTCCTATTTTCCCCACAACAATGAACCTGTGAAAGGGTTGGGCTGAGAGTGAGTGACTGGCCCAAAGTCACCCAGCCAGCTTTTCGTGCCTTATGCAGAGTTAGAACTAATAGTCTCTGATCCCAACCATGTGCTTATTATTAGATAACTAAAATCCAAAGGGTATGTGTTAAGTCCTGAGCATGGGCGCAAGGAACGGAGACGAGATATCAAACGGTGACTTCAACTCTTTATTGTGAAATAAGAACAGAGCAAATACTTGGGCAGCAGCAGCTCTTTTATAGAGCTGGCTGCTGTCAAAACAACCAATGATTTGAGTTTACCACTCTAACAAGCGTCCAATCAGAGAGGCCCGTTAACAGCCAATCGGACTGGCCAGAAACGACCAATCACTACTCGCTATTTGCGGGCCAATGAGAAGTGCAGGATTATGAGCCTGCTGCAAAGTAAAGCTGTTTAGGGTTGTTACTGATGCGTTGGCTTAGTCCATAACAGTAAGGATTTAGGTGATGGATTAGTGTGCACAGAATGACATTCCACCTGACTATTCATTCTCCTTTACATACTTGCAATTCTTTTTTAGCATTAGCCTTATTAGCGTTATATATAACAAATACACTTATATATAACAAATACGTCCTTTATAAAAAATGGTGTCACCTCAGTAAATCCCAGTCTAAAATATATTTTATTAATGAGTTGTAAATGGAATGCCTCGATTCCTAAAAGATCGAGCTTCCTGTAAGTCGTAAAACAGATTTTCCACTTGGACTTCTGATTCAGAAATGCTTGTAATTTGCCTGCTTTAAAATGATACTCTGAAGACAAAACTATTATATAATTATAGCCAGTCAAGTGTGTAAGTGTCAGTGTGGTTGCTTCTCTGAAACCCATTTCTGCTAAATATTATTTGTGGTTAACTGATCAAAGCAATGCAGAAGACCACTTTGAGTCCTCTTAGAACACAATAACCCAGTCAATCATTTCTTCACACTCCAAGACCAGCATATATAGATAAAAAAACCACAATCAAGTTAATTGCAGAAAGATAAAATATGAATCAAACATTCCAAAAGTCCACACATTTCCATTTGCTGTAGAGTTTCTTTCAGCATCCTCAGTAGCATAAGGTATCTGTGCCTCCCCTCCTAACCAAGGAGCATCTGAGGGGGATACAGCATCCAACTTAGCTTTATTTATGCTTTACTATACTTATGTTTGATTTGACATCTAGAGAAAAAAAAATCCTTAATTATCATTATAGTACATTTTCTTCTAGAAAAAGAATCGCTAAGGCAACAGGGATCTGTCTTAATGAATTTGCTACAAAAGATAGAATATTTTTTTAAGTATATGTTTTTTTTTATTCATAAACATTTTGAGTACAGTGTATTGTCAGGGCATATCGTTTACAGAAAAACAAAGAAAAAACAAACAG
Organism: Emydocephalus ijimae; assembly: GCA_004319985.1. Lineage (NCBI taxonomy): Eukaryota > Metazoa > Chordata > Lepidosauria > Squamata > Elapidae > Emydocephalus > Emydocephalus ijimae. The sequence goes on along the minus strand of BHEV01066416.1, from coordinate 9,175 downwards.
AAATATTAATATATATACTAATAACAATAGTAGTAGTATAACAGAATAATTTTAATTAGTTTTCTCTTTATATTAGCTCATTTATAATTCTGTTAATTATATTAGCATATTCATAATTATAAACTATCTTTATATTTAATTTATATATAGCATTAATCTTTCTTTATCTAATTTCTACCTCTTATGTCTAATCATTCATAAAATCTATTGCATGTTAAATAATATTCTGTCTCTTCTTTATCCTTTATTTTTAATGTCAATCTGTCCATCTCTACACAGTTTAATATTTTCCGAATTACATCCTCATCAAATAGAGTGTTCTCATTTTTCCAATATTGTGCAAATATAATCCTTGCTGCTCTCTATACATGCAAAACTAAATATATAGTCCCTTTATCAGAGCCCTCCGGCATTATACCCAACAAAAATATTTCTGGTTTCAGATCTATATGTTGCTTAATCATCTTTTCCAACCATGTATGAATTTTCATCCAATATTTTCTTGCTTTCACACAAGTCCATCACATATTATAATAAGTGCCTGGAATCTGATTACACTTCCAACATTTGGTGGTCCTATTGCTAAACATTTTTGCCAATCTTGCTGATAGCTGAATATTTGTATTGTCTGCATAAAAAACACAGGAATGGATCATCTACCAATTTTGGAAGCAAAAACTAAGACCAAAACTGTTTGAACCACTGAATATATATGCAGTAAAATCTAACAATAAACAAGCCAAAATATACCCTATATCAGCCCTCTCTGAGATTAAATCTTAATCATGACAAAATTGCACCTTATTTGTAAATAGTTATTTGTATGTAATTCTTAAATAAGGAAAGCTACTATAACCTGAAATTGGTATATATCCACATTTTTTTCTTCAGTCTAACTCTGGGTGCACTGTAGAGTCAAGTACTAGTTCAAATCAACAAAAGCAGCAAATTTGTCCCTTATGATCTGAAAATACGTATTTTGGATTTATGTTGTAGAATTACGCACTGGCTTACAGGAGTAGAAACTTGCTGCAAAGTCTGCTATCCTTCATCTAATTATGTTCATGGTCCAAACAATCCAATTTCATGCATAAGATGCTTCGAATAAAGTCCATTGCGTCGGCAAACAAACAGGCTCATAGTTAAGAGAGTTTTTGTGTGGTAGCAAACTGATTAACCTGTGTAAAAAGAATCAATAGCAATCAATAATCAGTAATTTCAGTGAATTCTGAAAAGGGAGGATATCTCTCCAGTGACTCAGCTGTAAAAGATCAGAAATAACGAACACTTGCTATGCCAAAGCTATCCATGGTGTTCTGCAACTTTTTAAACCATTGCAATTTTATGCATCTTGCTAAGAGGTAAAGAAAGAATTGCTCTCGATGACATGATTTTGTTGGTTCTTTGTTTGAATCACCACGGAGAAAGGAGGAAATCGCTTTTGTGTAGCGACAGAAAGCATAAGTATGTGAAATTCTATAATTTATGATGGTGTTACTCAACCTTAGCAACTTGAAAATATGTGGAGTTCAACTCCCAGAATTCCCCAGCCAGCTAATCTGGCTGGGGAATTCTGGAAGTTGAACTCCACACATCTTCAAGCTGTCAAATTTGAGGAACATTGATCTATGGCACTACCAACCAGGATTTAGTTAACTCCCAGTATTATCCCTTCTACGTATTCTATTAATCACAGACAAGCATAAGGCTGTGGGTAAGATCTTGGACTAGGACTGGAGAAAGCTAGATTCAAGCCCACCTTCAGCCATAGAAGTTCATTGGGTATCTTTGGCTAATCTTTTTTTTTTTTAAACTTCACTGGCTTATTGTAGAAATAAGCCAGTGTGGAATAACTAGAAAACAGAACGTGTATAATAACTTCTGCTATTGGAGTTATGGGACAAATTGAATGCTGGCAATCAATATACCACACAGTAATTCACTGTTTTCTGACCGAGACTAGTCTTCCAACAACCCATTTCAATGGCCTGCCCATAAAGCGCTAGGAAGAAGTGAACTACAGAACGAACAAACTCCAAAAACATCATTTGCTCCCATGGAGCCAGTACAAGAAGTGTGGATGTAAGTCTGAATCCTACTTCAGAATAGAAGTGTTTCAGCCAGTGCGTTGGCCACTGAAAAAGCAGATTATGTGGAAGGACACTTTTCTTCAGAACAGAAGTAGGTTTTAAAAAAAGGCAACTGAGATGAGAGATATGAAATGAACAATGAATTATTCCTCCCGGAAATGTCAGGAACTTTTCAGAAAATAGATTAATAGAACAAGATATGGGGGACATTGATGGTTAGCAAGAATGGATTTATTCCTTTCCAGATATTTACAAGGTACAACACAAATTGGAGATTGTTCTGATATTTTTTTAAAAATACAAATGTATAGCATATTTACAACCATATACTCATATTTCTTCTGTTATGCACCTTCACCAGCCTATTACAGAAATTAGAGGGAGAAAAAAATAGACCATTAATTGGCCATCTCCACTTCTGTAAGGGAACCACTGTATACAGTTCTATAATATATCTAATTTCATGGTAATCAGCCTAAATTTTCATTTAATTATACATCATTATTCTTAATTACACACCGAATATATTCCTACGTTCTTTTTCCTGCAAGGTTTATGTCATTTAGAGAAGTGTGTATCTTCTCTTTTTAGATATGAATATATCAGAATTAGCATATGTGATATGACTGCAATTCTCACTTATTCTTTACAGAGAATCCTCACTTAGCTACCACTTGTTCAACGACCATTTGAAATTACCGTAGTACTAAACAAAGGGTCCTAACATTGCAGCCACCACAGTGTCCCGGCAAGAATGTGAATAGAATTCAGGGGCTTGGCAATTGGCTAGTACTTGTAGCTGTTTTACCATCCCATGGTCATGGAATCTCCATTTGCAACATTCCCTGTGCTGGCTCCCCACAAGCAAAGTCAGTGAAGAAGCTGGCAGGGAAGATTGTGGATTGCTCCTATAAGTAGCTCCCACTTCCATTGTTTTTATTCCTGAGAGCCCTGCCCACCCAATTGCACTCATGCCATGCTACAGAGCCCAGTGCCCTCCCTACTATCATGTCACACTGCAGCATCACTTCCTTGCCTGCATTCACACCATGTCACAACACCTAATTCCCAACCTGCACTCTTACTGCACCACAGAATGCCCAGGGGTGGGATTCTACCAGTTGGCGCCTATTCGCTAGAACCAGTTGTTAACATTCTAAGCAGTTCGGAGAACTGGTTGTTAGAAGAAATTACTGGCCTAACCCTGTAAGGAAGGCAGGAAGGAAACATTCTGGTGTTGCTTACAGAAACTGCCTCTCCATTAACCCTTATTACATTCTTGGCAGGACTAGACTTCCTGTCTCAGGAGNCTTGTGTGGCATGAGCATTCAAAGTTACAATGGCACTGAAAAAAGTGACTTATGACCATTTTTCACACTTATGACTGTTGCAGCATCCCCACAGTCATGAGAGGCCAGGCAGGGAGATGCGTGCCTCGATGTGAGTGATATTGAGTTGGCCACACACAGCCCGTCACATGACCACCAAGCCATGCCCACCAACTAAGCCACGCCCACAGAACCGGTTGTTAAAAAAATGAATCCCACCCCTGAGAATGCCTCTGCGTTTGTGAGCTACTTAAACGGAAAGCTTGTTGTGACTGGGACCTTTCTCCCAGTTTCCCATTTTGTTGGAAGCTGGCAGGAAATTTCAAGTTGCAATCACATAAGGTGTTCAGTAGTGAGCTGAAGCAGCTTTTTTAAACAAAAACAAGAAACTCCAGTTGCCTTTTGAAAAAGCACCTTTGGAATAGCATCAGATGTTTGCTTAACAACTCACAAACCTAATGGTGTCAACCAGTACTGCCACAACATCACTCTTCACAACCACATCACTTAGTGACAAAAATTCCAGTTCCAATTATCAACATTAAGCAAGAATTAACTGAATATGGATATTTTGGGATCTTCATAAGTTATATAGCAGAAAAATACATAACTTTTAAATCTTTAAATACCCATAATTGTACAATGATTGAATCATTTTACTAAAATCACACAAAAGTGTTTTTGAACAGAAAATTGAATTTGCATACTAATTTCCTTTTTCATTATGTTATTTTTTTTTCTTTCTTCAATAAGTTATACCTAGAAAGTACAATATTTCTCCAGACCTGTAGTACTTCCATATACCAAAACTGAGGGTCCTTTACACCAGTGGCCCCCAACCTTTTTTGTGCCACGGCCCGGTACTGGCTTCACAAAATGATCTGCGGCCCAGTACCGGCATCAGCACGCATGACAAGGCAAGGCGAGCCGAGTGACCGGCCAGCCAGCCGTCCCCCGCTTCTCCCCGCCACCTTCAATTCCTCCTTTGTACCTTTTTTGTGCTTTTTTGATCTCCTCCACCATTGGGACGGCTCTTCATTCGAAGCCGCCCCCCCCCTTCGATGAAACTTAGGTGCGAGGATTCCTTCAGCACCTAAACGCCGCTTTCCAACCGGAAAAGCTCAGCCGGAAGCACTTTCTGTCGGTGCCCAGCAAACTGGCGGCCCGGTAGAAAATGATCCACGGACCGGTACTGGTCCGGGGCCTGGTGGTTGGGGACCCCTGCTTTACATCACTTATTTTCAATATTATTTAAATTATTTGATCCCTAATACAGAATTCTTCCAGTAAAGATTTTATTGTGAAAATCACCCTATCCATTCACCTATTTCACATAGGAATCAAAAATTCAGAATATATGTTCTACATGGATACACACACACAGAGGATGATATTTTATTTGTTTGAAGTTCTTGCCTACCAGGGAGTCATAAGGCTCTTTCTTCACTAGGTATTTATCAACTGTTGTTAAAATGTGAATACATGTCCAAAGCTGTTCCAGCCAGCTGGAATAAAGCCCATTAGAGAATCATTTATTAATAGCAGTTTCTCCACTGCAGCTTCAAACATTTCCTAGCCCTATCTCTCTTCCTCAGCAATGCCTAACGCTGAAAAGATGGAGAGATTGAAATATCAGGCAATGTATCTCTGCACAGTATGCCATGTTTTACTCTGCAAAATCCTTTCTTTGATGGATCTACTGCCACTCAAAGACCAATAAGGCCTACATGGCAAGAGATGAGCTCTCTGAAATGCTGTTTAGAATGCTTTATAAAGGGATAGGATATTATCCTTTTTTGGAAAATATGTGCAAGTCAAGCAGAAAAGATTTATTTTGGTCAAAAGCCTTCACCTTTGTGTGGTGGGGAGGAGGCAGGACTAGCTATTGTTATAATCATCTCCTCATTGCTTACATTCCAAGCATTTATGTTGCCACTTAACTCTAATTGAAGGATGCATTCATAGTGAAATTACTAGACAAGAGCTAGCAATAAGGATTTAATTTTCTTTTACTCAATACGTTATGAGCTTAGGCAAGTTATTTAATTGCATTGGCCCTGATCCAGGTCTCAGTTGGGAAGATTTCAGCACCTTCTAATCAAAACAGTTTAATGAGCTTAGCTCAGCTATCAACAACATTGCTGTGTTCAAACAAATTATCATTGTTATGAATTAATAAAAGTGTTTAAATAAAGATTATTAAAACCTTTAGAAAAAGTGCAGGGTTCTAGCCCTGCACTTCTGATTGGCCGATAATAGCGATATCGGATTGGTCCATTCAGGAGAATCTGATTGGCTATTAGTGGGCCTCTTTCATTGGGTAAGAGAGCTAGCGTTTCATGTTTCTTATTGGTTACTTGATCAGCAGCTTGCCTATAAAAAGGCCAACGCCATCAACGTAACCAGAGATTGCAGTACCAATGTGCTGGTTGTGGGGCAAACCACCCACGATCAGACTGCAAATTCCTCAACGCGCTCTGCCATGTTTGCGGAAAGAGAGGCCACATTGGAAGAGTCTGTAGAAGCAAGCAAGGATCCAGCCCACCTCAGAGGGGGAACAACTACCACCAAACCACAGGAAGCCGACCTGTGAATCGGGAACACTTGAACCACCAATGTTCCATTCCACTCCTACAGAAACAAACCACTAGCCCATTCAACGAAACAAGAAGAGGCACACCAAACCATCACAATTGGTCATGCCTCATCATTAGACACCAAGAAGATCCGGGTGAAGGTCACCATCGAAAACCAGCCCTGCGTGATGGAAGTCAATTCAGGATCGTCTCTCTCGATGGTTTCCTGGAAGACCCTTAAACAATTAATTCCTGCCGTCCGGCGGCAAGACCTCAAATTCCAAAGAATTATACTCAAGGACTATCAGGGAAATCGAATTCCAGTCGTGGGATCCAGCGAAGTTCGTGTCTCATTCAAAAATCGTACTGCATCCTTACCATTGACCGTAGTTGACAGGGATCGGCCTAGCTTGTTAGGCCTCCAATGGTTCACTCCACTTGGGATTGAAGTAGCCGGCATTCACCGAACCAACAGCGACGACTGGGAAGAGGCCCTCATCCAGGAATTCCAGGACGTCTTTACAGACAAACTAGGCGAGTACAAGGGGACCCCGATATCATTTAACCTTAACTCTGAAGTAGCTCCCATCCGCCTTAAGCCTCGTCGAGTACCATTTGCCCTTAAACCAAAGATTGATGAGCAACTTGATAAATTAATTGCCCAGGGTGTGTTAGAACCCACTGACCACGCTCCCTGGGAAACCCCGATCGTAACACCCATCAAGCCAGATGGATCGTTAAGAATTTGTGGGGACTACCGTGCCACCCTGTATCATGCCCTTCAGCAGAACGCTTACCCGGTACCGGTGGTACAACACCTTCTCCATTCCCTGGGGGGCAGAAAAGTCTTCGCTAAATTGGATTTAGCACAGGCATACCAACAACTGCCTGTAGGTAAAAGAACGGCAGAGGCAGAAACGATCGTTACGCACCGAGGTGCATTTAAGTGCAACCGACTCCAATTCGGAGTTAGCGTGGCCCCGGGAATTTTTCAGAGCTTGATGGAGAGACTATTACAGGGTATAGAAGGGATTGTACCATATTTTGATGACGTTTTAATCGCTGCTCCAAAGAGAGAAATGCTAAAGGAGTGCCTGAGGCTGGTTCTCCAGAAATTTAAAGACTCTGGCCTTAAAGTGAAAAAAAATAAGTGTCAACTGTGTATGGATAAAGTAGAATTTTTGGGGTACTTAATCAATAAACAGGGCATTCACCCCACTTATAGCAAGCTAAGGGCAATCAAGAACACCCCAAGGCCCAGAAATAAGACTGATCTCCAAGCTTTCCTGGGCCTTATCAATTTTTACAACGTTTTCCTGCCCCACAAAGCGACTGTATCTGAACCCCTTCATCGTCTGTTGGACAAAAAGGCAACCTGGGTCTGGGGACACCGGGAGGAACACGCGTTCCAACAAGTAAAAAACCTATTGACTTCAGATGCTGTTTTGATGCAGTATAACGAGGCTTTGCCTTTAACAATCACATGTGATGCATCACCATTCGGAGTGGGTGCCATTTTGAGCCATGTGTTACCAAATGGTAGTGAAGCCCCTATTGCCTACTTTTCAAAAACGCTATCAAAAGCTGAACGTAACTATAGTCAAATCGATAAAGAGGCTCTTCCTGTTGTATCTGCTGTTAAACGATTTCATGAATATATTTATGGATGAGTTTTTACTATAGTTACTGACCAGAAACCCTTACTCGGGATTATAGCGGGAGACAAGCCGACCCCTTATATATTATCTCCCAGAATGACTCGCTGGTCAGAATTTTTGGCTGCGTCTAATTATAAGCTGCAACACCGCCTGGGGAAAGCAATTCCCCACGCTGATGCACTAAGCCATGCACCACTTCTGGAAACCATTGACGACCCAGCTCCAACCGTCACAGCCCTCCAGATTGAAACACTTCAATCACCACTGCTGACAGCTCGATCCCGTTTTGGCGCGAGTTCTTAGCTGGGTCGAGCGAGGATGGCCATTGGATCAAATCCTTATGACTTCATCCCTTTCAAGAATCGGCAGACGGAACTGTTTTCCCAAAAGAGCTGCATCATATGGGGGGATAGAGTCATCGTCTCAGAGCGGTTACAACGAGCGGTATTGAAGACTTTGTGTGAGGGCCACCCCGGCATCATGCGCATGAAGGCGCTCGCATGAAGCTACGTGTGGTGGCTGGGTATCGACAAACAGATCAAGGCCTGGGTAAAGACTTGTTACAAATGCCAGGAAGTTAGCAATGTCCCACCGAAAGCAACACCGATGCAGTGGGAAACACCCCGGGGATCATGGTCCCGTATTCATATTGACTTTGCGGGACCTACTAAGGGACACACATTCCTATTAACAGTGGATGCCTACTCAAACTGGCTTGAGATCCACGAAATGAAAAGTACCACAACCGAATCCATCATCCGGAAGTTGAACAGATTATTCGTGACACATGGACTGCCAGACGTTCTGGTATCTGACAATGGCCCCCAGTTTACCGCACTTCCTTTTGAACAGTATTTGGCGGACCATGGTATTCGCCATGCGCTAACTTCTCTGGCGCATCCTGCAGCTAACGGAAGAGCCGAGCGCATGGTACAATTCGTCAAAAAATCCCTATATAAAATGGACTATGGGGATATCGAAGATAAGATAAACAGGATACTCCTTCTTCAACACATCACTCCGCACAGCATCACCAACAAGACTCCAGCTGAATTATTAATGGGACGCAAACTCCGCTGCCACCTTGACCGACTACACCCGTCGTACAAACCAGAAAAACCCCACGGATCTAGCGGGAAATGCCGCGAATTCAAAATAGGCGACTTAGTTTTTGCAAGGAACTTTTCTGTTGATCCTTTGTGGGTCGAAGCAACTGTAATCCAAGTCACTGGACCCAGGTCGTACCGAGTAAAAGGCCGTGATGGAAGAATTTGGAAGCACCATATTGATCAGCTGCGTTCGAAGCTACAACCTAGTTTCTGTGACTCCGGTAACTGCCAAACTGAGGAGGGAGGGGAGGCCGAAGAAACCGAATTCAAAATGGCAGAAAACACAAAAGGAAGAAGTCAGCATTCGGGCATAACGCATGAAGAAGGATCAGAGGACTTCCGGTTTGCAAGCTTTCGGCGGCGGCAGGGATTCGCGACCGCGCGATCCCTGCTGCGTTCGCCACCAAGGTTCCC
>BHEV01066414.1:0-11461 GCA_004319985.1 Emydocephalus ijimae | reverse complement strand
TAAAAGAGCTGCTGCTGCCCAAGTATTTGCTCTGTTCTTATTTTACAATAAAGAATTGAAGTCACCGTTCGATGTCTCATCCCCATTCCTTGCGCCCATGCTCAGGACTTAACATTATCCCCTCTTAAAAGGGGGAATGAGCCATGATCTGTACCAAAGGGAGGACCAGGTTTGTTATTTGCCTTGCCTCTAGTAATGGTACCATAGAGTATGTTATTCCATTCTCCCATTTTTATCCTTTCAGAATTTTGTGTGACATATTTACCCAAGTCATCCAGTGGCTTGCCTGAATAACTGAGTCAGGTGGGATGGAGTTGAGCATCATAGCCCAGTTGAATAACCCCAGAAGTATTGGGGACTAAATTAATTCCCCGAGCAAACAGAACTGCACAGTACGGTACATATCTTTCTTCCCTTGCTCCTGAAACATAGAAACTTCTAGAAAGGTTCCCTGGAAATATATCTTCTCCAAAGTATAGTCAAATATCTTTGTGTCCTTTACACTTAACACTGTTCTCCCTTTGTAGGCATAGAAGGGTGTGAAGAAAATGCGCAGAAGGCAGGAGGAGTGCAATATGCATGGCACTCTATGCCACCCCAAATTTCTTCCTTTTTTTTCTTTGCGATGAAGTTCAGAGTGGAAGGCTTCAAAAAGAGCCCCTGTTACCACAGGCCACAACCATTGGTACATCAGAAACTAATTGGCGTAAGACGAGCCGATTTATTCATGTCATGACACATCATATGAATGGAACCTCTGAACCACAGCAGTGCAGCTGAAAGATTCACATCTCAGCTGCTCTTTTCCCAGTTTGGCATCACAGCCACTACTGCACAGTAATTACTGAGCCGTAGCAAAATTCATGGAGCATGTTTTCAAAACATATTTCTTTTAAGAAAAAAAAAAAATCTGGATCAGAGGACCAAAAGGCAGAGTTAATTTAATATTTAATCCCTGCCATGTCATGTGCAGAAGCATCTAGTTTCTTTATGTAGAGAATTGGGAAGATGACCTTGAGGGAAACAGGCAAGAATTATTGTGCAAACAAAGAGGGCTGAAACACTTCTTAGGTCCTGGGAAAGAAGATAGTATTCAGGAGAGACTTGGGCTGGTGCATCCCAGATTCACTGGAATATAAGAGGAAGGGGAAGTAAGGCCCAATCAGGATTGCAGGATTCTGTAATTATATCCAATCTAAATAAAGCATGGTTCTAGGCCAGGAGTGTCAAACTCAATTTCATTGAGGACCTCATCAGGGCTGTGTTTGACATTGGGGGCCCAGGAAGGGCATGGCTAGCTCAATATCACTCGTATTACGGGCACCTGTGGTGTCCCGAGTGCTCTGCCAGTGAAAAGGGGCTCCCAAGCTTCATTTCTGGCTGCGACAGCCTCCTGCAACCTCTGCCATTGAAAACGGAGCTCACAAGGGCCACTTGCGGCCCTCACAAGCTCCATTTTTGTTGGCAGAAGCATCATAGGCCAGCCCTTCACTGTTTCCAGGGCAGCCCCACAGGCCAGATCTAAGCACCCTGTGGGCTGTGGGCAGGCTGTGGGCCTTGAGTTTGACACCCCTGTCCTAGGAGTTTGTTTCCTGATCTGAGCTACTTTAAAGAACTGGCACCCAGATAATTTGGAGAAGCTGCTCCAAATCTGCAGGTTGATAGATGGCAGATTGGAAGAGTTGAAGCAAGGGAGGAAATGGTGCATCATGCCTTTATCCAAGGCTCCCCTTCCAATTGCTTTCTCAAACTCCAGTGCTAGAGAGCCCCTGCAAATTAGAGTAATTGAGAAATTTGTCTCGAGGAGAGAAACGTAAGTAAGAGAGATATCAGTGTATGCTTTTACTGTGGAGAACTCAATCATAATGCAAGATCTTACACAGCTAAGCTTATGCTTCTGACTCAGCTGTGAAACACTGAAACTATGGATCTGTTGGTCACACAGCAACCAATTGCCCCAATCATTCCCAGGCCTTGCTTCAGACAATGTCACAGGTCCTTCTCCCAAGCATTTTTCAGGAGGCCTTCAGACAATTAAGGAGACCTTAGACATCAGCCAGACATTTGTTATTATTTTTGTTAATTTTTGTTTAGATTCAAGGCAGGAAAAAATATGACACTGCCTGTGTAGGCTCAGGCAATAAACAGTTTTGTAGATGAGAACACAATGCAGGAATGTAATTTGAGTGCTTAGCCATTAAAAAGACCATTGTTGATAGAAAGTATGGATATGTTAGATGCTAAGATTTGGCCCAGTATTACAATGAACACCTTCTTTGCAGCTGATAATACAGGTTGACACAGAACTCTTACTGCTCTCTGTGACCTCTTCCTTACAGATTTCCATAGGGCTAGGGGTTGACTGACCACAGTTACATAATCCAGATGTGCACTGGGAACAAGGTACTGTTTCTTTCCCATTATTGAAATGTCAACAACTCTGCTTGCAAGCTTTTCACCCTGAACTCCCATGGCCCTTCAGCGCAATGAAATACTTGGATTTTGAGAATGTATTTGTGATGATGGAGGCTCTATGTCTCCCGATATGGCCTGTGGTTATACCACCAACTTTAAACTGAAAGCCTAGATTTCAGCTACGAGACTATGGCCTTCTAATACAGAGTTGGTCACATCAAAGGAATTTTTGGATGACAAAAAAAGAGCGGGGTATTTTCTTTCAATTCTCCATCATCTGCATGTCTCATCACCCCCAAAAGACCATTCTCTTATGGTTGGTTATGATACTAGACTTTAGATGCAGTTATTATAGTCTATTTCAGCAAACTTATCGGAATAATCTTTCTCTGGAGTTTATATCCTGATCTGGTCTGTCTTGAGGAGCTGACATCAGAAGTTCCAGTTTTGGACTGGAAGCCCCAATTCCTAAATGAAACTTTGAAAATCAGTTCTACTGGCTGGAAGTAATTGTGTTATAGTATCAGATTCAGATTGTTAATGGAGTGTCTAGACTCTATTAAACACTCTTCATCACTGTACTATAGCACACAGTCTCTTCCATTCAGAGAAGATCAAGTGTTAATTTTTCTGCTAGTTTCCAGTAAGTGTTTAACCATATCTAGCAACAGTATCAATACAATTAGAAGAAAGATCTATTTAATCTAGTGTTCTGTTACTCTCAGGGGCCAATCAATTATTTCTAAGAATCTCCCAGGGAGGCAATTGCATCCTCATCTTGTTTTCCTGCAGCTAGTTCTGGATATTGATAATTATCTCTGATGGATTTATCTTCCATGTGTTGACCTTGTTCCCTTTTGAAACTCTTTTAGCTCGTACCATTAACATATTTATGCATTACATAAATTAATGACATATTGTATAAAGAAATACACCTTTCTCTCTGTTCAGCCTCTCCTGCTAATCAGTTTTTACTGGATAGCCTCAGGTTCTGCAATTAAGAAAAAGGAAGAAAAACTTATTATTCTCCCTTGCATGTATATTTTTAATATGTCTGTTAGGTAGCTTCTTGGTGGCTGCTTCTTCATTCAAAACTAAGCTTTCCTTATATTGGAAGGGCTTTAGTTTTCTGACTCTTTTGATCTTTTTCATGTAGACTTGCAAACTGTCTAGATACTCTTAATCTAGATAATTGGGTAATACAGATGCTAGATAAACTACAGTTTTCTTCCTTTATTGAGAACTATTGCTTGATAATAGATGATGTGAAATAAGCACAAAAGAGCTGCTTAGAAAAATGTTCTAAGGGTACAGTTGCCAGAAGTATTGGTCAATAGAATCAGTAACCATATTGGGAATTCTGACCGTTGTGCCAAGACATTCAAAGAGACCTGATTGGAGTGACAAGATTGATGGAAGGAGTTGTCTTCTTACTTTCCTCAAGAAGGCATCAGGTAACTGGAGCTGCAGCTGTTATTATAGCAACAATCTCATGAACACCATTGGGACAGCATTAAATAATTTAATGCTATGTACTTGCATTTAATCAGCTGCCATAAAGTGTTACCTGCGTAGGAATAACCGAGGGTACCCCAATTGGCACTTGTTTTCCCTTTGCTGATCAAGATATGTGTTTTTTGTTTTTTTTTGCAGAGGCAAAATCTTTGCTGAGCTCACTTTGATGTCAATCCCTGAGAATCTGATCTTGGCATAGGGTCATATCATTGCAGACTGAGTCACTGAAGTTCAAAAAAATCTCTCATATTAGGCCCTTGGATGAGGGACAACATGCCAGCAAAGGCATTTAAAGTGGCAATGATTCTAAGTGGAAGAAATGCTATCCTGACAGATCCACTTTCAGAATCTAGGGCAAGGGAGTTGGCACTCATCACAGCCAACAATGGAGCTATCCATTAGATTCTTGCTTTTCCCACGTGGATATAGAGAGGAAAATCAGGCAAGGAAGAAGAATAGCAATTCTGAGAGCTGGAGTTTATTCCTGCCTCACAGGGTCTCACCTCCTCATTAGTTTTGTTCAGTATTCTCCAAGGGAAGGAGCAGAAGACCAGAGCTGAATGAAGCATTAGAGAAAGAGAACCATTCAGGCACAATCCTGAACAGAGACTCTAATTTAAGTAAGAATTTTAGTGGATTTCAGAACACAGAGCAGTTATCTCCTTAAATATCTTCTGCTCCACAGTGATTTATTTTTGTATTTCTGGACTTTTTTTCTTTCAAATATATTGAAAGAAAGGGAAGGGCTAGCAGTATAAATTTTCTGGTGGAAAATACATATACATGTTCTTTTGTTCCTTGAAGGCAGAAATTATTAGCTCATCTATTTCTATACTAAACAATAACCACAGGTCATACTGAGTCTTTTGCTGGCTAGGTGTCCTCTGAGTATCATGGCTGGTAGATTCTCATATATTATTTTCCTTTTTCAACACTTTATAATGTGTTCATATGAAATGTTTAAGCATTAGGAATTTTCTCAACTTTCAGGCAGGTTTTTTTTTTCTTTGAAGACACACCCAAAATTTAGTAAGGTCAAATGTTGACATCATTGAAACTCACTGTGACTCAGAAACAGATTCTGTTCGCAGTGGCATGCAATAGTTTTGAATGAGATTATAAACCAACCAGGTTGGGTCTCTTTAGCTTTTGTTTGTGGCCTAAATTATTTCTGTTTCCTTTCCTTGAATTATGCAGTTGTACACGGTTTGGATTTGAAAGTGAAAAGTTAGTTGGAGATGCTCATGTAGCATGTGTCTACAGCTTCTTAAAGAAGCTGTGTCATTTCCAAGGATCATACGAGAAATATATATTTGATTTAAGGAATTGCAGATGGGCAGTTTTGAAACCCCCTTTTGCCTTGCTGCACCAACTCTAGTGTAGACTCTTGGCTTGCTTTGCTTCATATGTTATTAATTGTTAACTGATATTTCTGTATCTTCAGGAATCAGATCTGCCTTATTCCACTTAATCATAAGAGGTGACAGGATAGCAGTGTTTCAATATCTAAGGGGCTGCCACAAAGAACAGGGAATCACCTTATTCTCCAAATAACCTGAAGGCAGGACAATAAGCAACAAAGGGAAATTAATCAAGGAGAGAAGCCTGGGACTAAGGAGAAATTTCCTGAAAGTTAGAACAATTAATCAGTGGAACGAGTTCAGTGGAAGTTGTGGATGCTCCAACACTGGAAGTTTTTAAGAAAAGATTAGACAATCACTTGTCTGAAATGGTATAGGGTTTCCTGCCTGAGCAAGAAGTTGGGCTAGAAGACCTCCAAGGTCCCTTCCAACTCTGTATTCTATTATTGTTAGGCTTCCTTTCACATACCTCTTTCTACTTTAAATTGGCAATTGCATTTTGGAATTAGGACCTCATCTTCATTGTTTTCAATTTCTCACCACATTTCTAGTATTTAATACACTTTAGTATAATGAACATCGGAGCAAGAAAATAATAGAAGAAATGAAGCAATCATCATTATTGACAAAAAGTGCCCAGATGCAACCTCAAAGATAGTAGAGTGACCTCAATTCAAATCCAAAGCAAGACTATTCAATTCTATGTCCTAATTATAGATACAAAAGAAATGGAAGCTAAACAGTTCTTTTTTTTTTTAACCAAATTTTAGTCAGTTTTTCACATTAGAAACAAAAATCTCTTTTTAGTGGACAACATATTTCCAGGTCATCACCTTTACATACAAATATGACAGCAATTATACATTCATATATGCATACTTAATTCTATTATTACCTTTTCCATTCCAAATTTTCGGTAAGGAGAGAAACAAATACATTAATTCTAACCTCTTTCATTAATCTCAATCGAAACATCTTTTTTTTTTCATTTCAATTATTTCAAATATAATCCTTTAATATTTATTTTAAAAATAAAGATAAACAATATGTGTTTACCTGATAATAATAATAATAATAAAGGTTACCAATGCCTCTCCTTGCTTTTAAGTCTATATTAACTTATTAATTTAGTTGGTTCTTTAGTCTGTCATATTCCCTTTCCATTGCACATTCTTTATATAAATTCTAGATTAATACAAATTTTTACACTAAAGAAAAAAAAAGGATAGGTTTCCCCCCGTTTACTGCTTTGAGTGTGACACCTCAATGATTAAAATATGCCTTTATTCCCTCATCTTGATTCCCAATAAACCATTATTTTTAAGAAGTTACAATAATAATCATTACATCTTTTCATTTGGATTCCGCAGCATATTTTCCCCCCTTGATTTTTAATAAGAGTTATCAGTATCTATATCACCCCATTTTCTAAATATTTTTAATTGCAGAAATATTCTTGTTACTCCTTGTCACCCTGCAGAATCCCCTTTTTAATTCATCAACCATTATCTCTGAAAAAACAATTTCTTTTCAACATTTTACTATTTCCGTATTTCTTTATTTCATGCACCTGTTTCTTACTGCTTCTCCTCCCCCTCTTTTCCCCATATCTTTTCTCATTCCAGTTTATATCCCTCTCTTTCTTAATATCTTCCTTTCCCCTTTTCTGCTGGGTCTTCTGTCTTTCCCAACTTCACAGGTATTCCCCCTTTTGATTGCCTTCTTAAATCTCAACTTTTTAACCTTCCTTCTTTCCCTACTTCTTTGTAGTGTTCTTTGTGTTAATTGTCTATTTAAAATGTCTTCTCCTTGAATCGACTCCTCCTTCTCTGAAGCGCTTTCTTCTTGTTCCTCAATCGCCATTTCCATTTTTTCTAACACAGAGCAAAGTGATTCGCCTCTTTCCTGTAGTAATTCTCTCATATTTTTAAGTTCTGTTTTTAATTCCCGAAGAGACATCATCATTACACACTCTTTTATTTTATGATCGTTAAAGTCCACACAAAAAAAAACACTTTTACTTTCCTTCTTTCTTCTTTCAATTTTCTAAAGTTCTCAATTATTCCAGCCGTGGTCTATACCAAAAACATCAATCAATCCCATAGTCAGTCTTTCCTTGCTTTTTTCTTTATTCTTGTTCTGCTTTCACTTTCTAAGATTTTTACTTTGTTTCAATATTTCTTTAATATTATATCCACACCAGTTCATTCAGAAACAGGATGCTTTCCCTTGTTTGAGCTCAAGTTTTTGTCAAAAGTTGCCCAGTTGTCTTGGTTCAGATGTTATCCACCTCTTTCTTCCCTCCTGCACAAATCTTAATCCAGTTGAGTCCTCTTCGGGGTGGCCATTTTAAACCACCGCTGCAGTCATCTTCAGGGGGAAAAAGACCAAGCCCGATGGGGAGATGTGACTCCCCTCAACCTGGCTTGTGGCTTCCCCTTACTCCACCGCCCCTCCAAGGCAGCTTCAGCCCCTAATCGTAATGATCGGGGCTCTCCAACGAAAGAGCAGGGACCATAGCCGCAGAGAGTCACGATCTACAGTCCATCAGCAAGGAGGCTCCACCTTCTTCCCGAAGCTAAACAGTTCTGTAGTGATTTGCAATGTCTTGTTGACACAACACCCCAGCCTACCAAAAAGACATCATTTCTGATTATAGGAGATGTGTGAGAGACTGTGGAAGAGAAGCAGAGGAGGAGGAGGAGTGCTGATTTAAATGAGAACCCAATGTGAGAGGCAGGAGAAGTACAGATTCCAAAGCTACTCCACCCTAATTAATTTCTATAAGTCTGACTGAGAATTTACTTTTACATTTCTCAAGATTACATTTTTACCCCAGGCTATCTTTAAGGAAGCTTTTCTGAAATCTGTGTAGCTCTTGCTTCTGTGGTTTACCAGATGCAGAGGCTCCAAACACTGGAATGCTAAAGTTGCAGGTAAAAAACAAGTCTCTGGAATAAGGAATAATGTGCCTCGGTGTTTGAAATGAATCAGGACCTAAGCTAATAGAGTTTTGATTTATAGTAAAAACCACCTTCGGGAACCAGAAAGATGACTCTGCACATGGAAATGGTTGGATGGACAACAGCAAAATCAAATTGATTATATACTTGCAAACTAAGATGGAGCACTTCTATTCAGTGAGCTTCAGATTGCACTTCAGATCACGAATTTTATTTATTTATCAAATTTATATGGCCACCCATTGAACGTGGGCTGGGCTGTGTAGCCTATTCAATAAAACATCAACAATAATGATAAAAATTTAAACATTCATTATTAAACTTATTTTTAAAAGTTAACATATACAGCTAATCCTCGACTTACAACCACAATTGAGCTGAAAATTTCTGTTGTTAAGTGAGACCTTTGTTAAGTGAATTTTTCTCCATTTTATTACCTTTCTTGCCACAGTTGTTAAGTAAATCAGTTCAGTTGATAAGTTAGGAATCCAGTTGTTAAGTGAATCTGGTTTTTTCATTGACTTGACTTATCAGAAGGTCCCAAAAGGTAGTCACATGACCCCGGGACACAACAATGGTCATAAATATGAACCAGTTGCTGATTCGACCAGCTACTCATGCGTCTCAATTCCAAATAGGCCTTGGCCCAGTAGTGGGACGTGGCCCAGAGATTGGGGATCCCTACAATAATCATTTCATCCAAGGTCCCCTGAAAGTGTCACACATCCCCCTTCTCAACATGTTCCCCCCAAAAGGGAGGTTAGATAATGGACAAAAGTTGTTGGTTTAGTGGGGTTAAGCAATGGCTTCCTGAGGAGGGGCACACCAGGACCTCTTTAAGAATGCGCAATCCCCTCATTCAAAGAAGAGTTGCTCCAATTGTCGCCTTTCCTGGATCAGGAGTCCCTGTTCTCAATTATTCAGGCCCCAATCATTTCACAGCTCGATACTGTAATATGATCTATATAGGGTTACCCTTGAAGAGCATTTGGATGCTACAGCTGATGCAGAGTGTGGTGGAAAAGGCAGTTCTTGGGCCCCTGTGATACCACTGCTCTGCATTGGTTTCCAGTTTGCTTCCGGGTGCAATTATTCAAAGTGTTGAAAATCACCTTTAAAGCCCTTTATGGCATGGGCCCAGGCTACTTGAGGGACCATCTCATCCCACTGGGACTGGCCCACCCCACTTGTGCCAGTAGAGGAGGCATACTGCAGCCTATTCTGGCTGGCAGGGTCCAGGAGGAGGGCCTTCTCTGCCGTTGCAATTCCATTGTGGAACATCTTGCCCTTTGATGCAACTTCTTGTCCCCCAACTTTTTGGAAGAGCCTAAAGACCTGGCTCTGCCAATTAGCTTGAGGCCCCAATGGGGGAGATCAGCATGGAGGTGATTGATTAACAGTGAATCCCACCTGTTCTGCCCGTCCTACTCTCATCCTCCCTATCTTTCAATTGGGCCATGGTGTGTACTGGATTGTATATTAACTTTTTTAGTTAAGGTTGTGACATCATTAAAAGTGAAGCAAAAACATACAGAAGAAAGCATAATGTTTGTCTGTTGATATGGAAGGCTAAACAAAAAGTAATGATCCAATGACTGAAGTTGTCAACAAATGGCAGTACTATGTGCTACTGTAGAAGGCATTTCATTATCAAACTAGGTAACATCATCAGTCTTGCGGATGAGCAGAGGAGCCATTTGTCTGATTTTGGCATGGTTCCTTTCCTTTTTTAATTGCTTATAATTGCAAAAGTTTCAGCAAAGGGACAAAAGCAACGAATAAAGCAAGAAACCAAAAAGAAATCAATCCAACAACCATAGTTTTAGAGTGATTAACTTCCTAATTTAAATTAAATGCAAACCAGATCATAGTTTCATGTGGTATGTAAATCCAGAAAAATCCTGTGTACAGTATATGACAAATTTATAAACTTTTAGCTCTCATCTAGCAATATTAAATATTGACAAAGTCAACAGAGGAAGGGAGGGCAAAATGTTCCATCATCTCCCATGGAGTTGGCACCTGCGCCCTTTAATGGATATCATTGGTGTTATTTATTTGATGAGGGATGGTGGGATTGGTCATTGCTGTTTTTATTACCGGGGAGGTTCATGGAAATGGATATATAAGAATTCTAACCAGAGCGCAGCCTCCCAGATCAAGCTCAGGTCCTGGAGTCTTCATGGGGTGCCATGGGATTTTCTTGGCAATGATATGGTTTACCACTGCCTTTTCTAGGCTGCTCTAAATCTCCCCACTCAAAATATTTTCAGAATAGAAAATATAGGAACAGAACAGAGCAGAATACAATCTTTATTCGTTTAATCATTTGACCATAATCAAAAATATACAACTAATGCAAGTAGGTACAAAGAAAATAATAGAACTGGTTCATAGTCACCCTATAGTTAACCTCAATCTGATCTGAATATTATGTACCCTTCGAAATAGCCTTTGAAATAACCAGTGCAGTCTTAACTAATGATATGCAAAAAGGTTCATTCCCTGCAAAAAGTAAGACAGTTTCTCCCAGGTGCCCCAGAATTTTTAAAATACAAATCTAAGCAAGCAGCCTTCTGCAGTGTACAGTTTGCTGTCAAAAAAGAATGTGTCTGATGTCTTCTCTCTGAGTTTTGCAAGCTTATTTTGTCACTATTGACCAGCAGTGACAAAGTATTGTCCAAAGGGGATTTTCAGTGCTATTCAATGGTTTCAGAGAAGGATCAATCTGAACTGAGAATACAGGTATTGGAGGAAGTCTAATTATTGCAGCTGGGAGGGTTTGTCTTGTTTGCAGTGGCTTTAAAGGCTCTTAAGCTTGTGAGTGTATAACAGGAATATTGACTGCAAGTGTACGTTAGTGCAAATGCTTTATTGATTGCCAATGGCTTTGGGGCCATGCATGTTGATTTCTATTGACAGTTTATATCTTCTTGAATTGTTGCATTACTTCTGCTTAGTTTTTAAAAAGGGGGCAGGAGTGGAGGTCAGTCTCGCCCATATATGGGGTAAGTTAGGGTTGAGAGAAGGCCCAGACATTCAAAGTCGAGTAGCAACTAGAACCTCTGCCACTCCAGCCCAATCCCAGCACTTAAATTGTGACATTAAATTAATTAAATTTAATTGTTACTGTTAGGGATAACATTGTTTACCCGAACTGGTTTAGGTAAAATAATAAATATGTTATCATGGTTTGTTAGTTAAAGT
>BHEV01066410.1:0-11049 GCA_004319985.1 Emydocephalus ijimae | reverse complement strand
AGTGCCTCTTATGTGGGGCAGGACAGCTGTTCCATGGGTCTGTTCATCTTCTGGGTCTCTATTATGTCTCAGTGTGTTTTTTGTGGATCAAGTTGGTGATTTTGCTTTTGTGGAAGCCGTTGGCTGTCAATATTTTAGTCAGGGTGCACAGTTCAATCTTAATGTGTGTCTTGTCTGCCAGGCGTTTGGTTCTAGTAATTAGTGTTTTAGCTATATATATATATATACACACACACACACAGACACACGTACATACGTGGCTTGACGTGTCGGGGGGGGTTGGGTTGGTAAGTTGTTTTTCTCCTGTGTGGTTCCTTGATGGTTTTCTGCCTGAATGTATTTTTGGTCACATACATTCATGTTACAATGAAATCAGTCGAGCTCCCTTTTGCCTTTAAATGAGAGGTGGTTGTTTTTTTTCCAAATTCAGTCAAACCTCTGAAACGCTTCAAATTTTATGCTCCTCGTTTCAATCTTCTGAAACCTCTCAGGTGAATCGATCTGGCTATTGTGCCATTAAGAACCTCCAAAAGATTTTTATCTTTGTCTTGTTAACAATCCAACCTTGCAATTGGAATATATTATCCTCTCTCTACTGAGCAACCTTCTCCGTGAAAACCAAACATTTCATAACACGGAAAGAAAGAAAAAGAGAAAAAAATTCTGGACTTCATGCTTTTTCTGCACTTACCCAGCTAACCAATACGTTACTTATTGCTGCAAAAGTTATCCTACACTACATTATTCCTTATTAACCAGAGATGTTTTATGCAGATTGCCCCTCGCATAGAAGGAGTCAGTTGCTCGTAAAGAGAGAGAACCCATAATCCACCTTAAGTAACTGGCCTGGTAGTACAATGTATAAAGTCTGGAGCTGTCAATCCGGCGAAATCTTCAGAGTCTTGTAAAATCTCAAATTTAATCCTTTTGTAAACTGAGATTAAGGCTCCATGAAGATGTCCAAGGTGGACAGATCAAACATGTTCTTTTCCCTGCGGAGATCTGGGTCACTGGTCAACTCCCCAGAAACCCAGCATGGTCTGACCATGAGAATAGGCAGATGGAAATATTCCCCATTGTTTGATTTGGTCCCAGCAGCTTCAAGACAATAATCAGGTTTAATATAGGGGTAGTGCCTTTTAATGAGAAGAGAATAGAATAGGAATAGAAGAGAGAATAGAATAGGAAGAGGGAATAGAATAGGATATAATGTAAACTAGAATAGGAATAGAATAATGGAATGGAACAGAATAGAATAGGAATAGAAGAGAAGAGAATAAGAATAGAATAGAATATAATGCAAAATAGAATAGAATAGAATAGAGATAGTAATATAATGAATAGAATGTAAAATAGAATAGAGAATATAATATCGAATCGAGAATAGGATGGAATGGAATAGAATAGAGAATAGAATAGAGAATAGAGTAGAATAGAATAGAGAATAGGATGGAATGGAATGGAATGGAATGGAATGGAATGGAATGGAAGAATAGAGTAGAACAGAATAGAATACAGAATAGAAATAGAACAGAGCTGGAAGTCTGGTCCAGACTTCTGGTCCTTGTCGTACAATTGCCATCAGGACCAGAGTTTCCATTGCCAAGCAAGCTGGGAGGTGCCTGATTGTACAACCGTTTTCCCACAATCTTTAAGTGGAGACTTGCAGTTGGTTGTTAACTGGATCATGTGGTGGTTGAGCGAATCTGGCTTTCCCCACATAACTTGGCTGGTCAGAAGCCAGCCAGGGAAACTCAACATTGTTGATCCCACAATCATGGGATGCTGGTACCATCATACATACGTAACTGGTTGCCAAAACCAACTAAAGTTTGATGATATGACCGTGGGGAACGCAGTTGTAAGAGCAAGGACCGGCCAGAAGCCACTGTTTTCTCAGGGGCCTTGTAACTTGAGAGATCTGGTAAATGAAAATGGCTGTGAGCTATGTAACTGCCTATATCAGGGCCCCCCAAACTTGGCAACTTGAAGACGTGTGGACTTCAACTCCCAGAATTCTCCAGCCAGTTCTGAATTCTGGGAGTTGAAGTCCACATGTCTTCAAGTTTCTGTTCCGACCTAGGCTTCCTCAATCATAATTAATCACAAACCTGTTTTTAAAGCAAAACCTATTTTATTGCAACGCTGGGAATAGTTTTCATTCCCAGCCAGAACTATTCTTAAACAGTTCCCCAAGATAAGCGCCCACCTTTCAGTTCTGTGGAATGCTGCCAAAAACAGATGTAGCCAATTAACTAGAAAAAAACCAACGGAAGTACAAGAAAACAACCAACCAAATTACACAGAGCTTAAGGAGGACTCGGATCCAATGGAACGAGTTTTCTTCCTGCAAAGAGTTCATCCTTGAGGTCTGATTTTATCCCTTATGGGAGGGGCAATCACCTCCCAGCCTTACTCCTGAGTTGCCCCTTCTGCTTCACCTTCTAGCAGCTCTGTGCACACACGCACTGGGAACAGGCTCCCCTTGTTCCTCTGCTTTGTTGCTGCCAGGCTCCAGAGGCAACACCTGTGGTAGCAACTGAGATCCTGTAGATGACGCTAGATGCTAGCAGCAAACTGCAGCCTTTAGCTATGGGGGCCTCTTTTGTTACTGCATGATCTCATCCTCTATCTGTTGGGTTGGAAAGTCCCGGACTTTCCAACCATATAGGTAAACTCATTTACTAACATCACCACTAGTCTTAAGGATTGGTTGGGAAGTTGTACCAATGTGGTTGAAAGGTTTCACCCATGTGGCATCTATTCTCCAATCCAAACACTGTATGTTACACTTCTTTGCTTGTAAAAATAGTATAAAAATAATAAACGCCACGTATGTGATCAGACATCTTGGCCCCCCGCACAATGACTGATCTTTGAAATCCATCAAGCACCCCATTCTCAGGTGGTCCTGGCCCCATCTCCGCATCGGATGCAGGACCCTCGTCCGAGTCCTTCCCAGACTCCTAGACTGGTCCCTGTTCTTCCCCATTGCCCAATTCCATTGCTGTCTGCACAGGCTGCCAGTGAACCACAACAGTTGCCAAGTTTGGAGACCTCTGGCCTATATGATGGGCTCATTGTTGTCAAGATGGCCACCCTCCATCCCATGAGCCATTGTTTCCTTCCCCAGGTGAGGGGGTGGAGTTAAGTTGAATCCTCCCCCCCCAAAACGAAACTCTAGGGACCTCAAACATCAACGCTGAACCAATTCTTCTTAGTTTGTACAGGTAGACCTTCACCTAGAACACAGTTGAGCACCAAATTTATGTCGATAAGCGAGACAGTTACGAAGTGAGCTTTGCCCCATTTTACAGTCTTCCTTGCCATCATTGTTAAGTGAATCACTGCAGTTTGTTAAGTTAGTCACACAGTGGTTCAGGGAATCTGGCTTTCCTGTTGACTTTGCTTATCGGAAGGTCGCAAAAAGGGATCATGTGACCCTGGGACACTGCGACTATCATAAGTATGAGTCAGTTGCCAAGTGTCTGGGTTTTGGTCATGTGATGATGAGGATGCTGCAACGGTTGTAAGTGTGGAAAATGGTCATAAGTCACTTTTTTCAGGGCCGTTGTAATTTGGAATGGTGACTAAATGAATGATTGTAAATCAGGAATTACCTGGATTAGTCTTTTATAGCCATAGCAACAGCACTTAAACTTATATCCCGCTTCCCAGTGCTTTTACAATCCTCTCTAAGCAGTTTACAGAATCAGCCTTTTCCCCCCAACAATCTGGGTCCTCATTTTACCCACCTTGGAAGGACGGAAGGCTGAGTCAACCTTGAGCTGGGTGGATCAAACTGCTGGAAATGGACAATCCTGCATTCTAACCATAGTGCCATGACAGAAAGAGGAAGGAAGGAAAAAGAAGGAAGGAAGGAAGGAAGGAAGGAAGGAAGGAAGGAAGGAAGGAAGGAAGGAAGGAAGGAAAGAAGATAGGAAGATAGCAATAGTTCTTAGACTTATATACTGCTTCTCAATGCTTCACATCCCTCTCTAAGCGGTTACAGAGTCAGCCTCTTGCCCCCAACAATCTGGGTCCTCATTTTACTGACCTTGGAAGGACGGAAGGCTGAGTCAACCTTGAGCTGGGTGGATCAAACTGCTGGTAATGGACAATCCTGCATTCTAACCATTGCACCATGACAAAGAGGGAGGGAGGAAGGAAGGAAGGAAGGAAAGGAGGAGAAAGGAAGAAAATTAGTAAAGCACAAACTTATTTACAGCGTCACAGTGCTTCACAGCTCCCTCTAAGCGGTTTACAGGGTCATTTAGTCCAACCCCCCTACCCAACACCATTTCTGACAGAGAGCAGTCTGCTCTCTTCTTGAAGGCCTCGAGTGAAAAGTTCCCACAACTTCTGAAAGCAACTTCTGTTCCATGGATTGATTGCTCTCCCTGTCACGAAATTCCTTCTTATTTCCAGGTTGAATCTTTTTCCTTGATCAGTTTCCATCCATTGCTTCTTGTCTGGCCTTCAGGTGCTTTAGAAAATAGTTTGTTCCCTTTCTTTCTGGGGCAGCCCCTCAAATATTGGAAGATGCTCTTCTGTCTCCCCTGGTCCTTCTCTTCCCTAGACTAGCCAGGCCCAGTTCCTGCAACCGTTCATCGTATGTTTGAGCCTCCAGCCCTCTATTCATCCTGGTTGCTCTTCTCTGCACTTTTTCTAGAGCCTCAATCTCTTTTTTTTATAGTGTGGTGACCAAAATTGGATGCAGTACTCCAGGCATGGTCTTACTAAGGCTTTATAGAGTGGTATTAGTACCTCCCTTGATCTTGATTGTATCCCTCTGTTAATGTAACAAGCCACCAAGCTCAGCTGGTGCAGCTACAGGCACAGAAAGGGTGTCAGAAAATTCTTGATCGTCCAACAGAACCTTGAAAGCTTGCCAGGTGCCTCTCATTCCTGTTTCAACAACCTCAAGGCTGGATTGTGCCAAAGTTCTTCCTCCTGCCTTTTGAACTGTTTTGCCACACACACATACACAAAAAGACATTGAGACCCTGGAAAGAGTGCAGGGAAGAGCAACAAAGATTTAACAGATTAACAGAGTTGAAAGGGAACTTATAGGTCATCTAGTCCAACCCCCTTGCCCAAGCAGGAGACCCTACACCATTTCTGACAGATGGCAGTCCAATCTTTTCTTGAAAGTCTCCAGTGATGAAGCTCCCACAACTTCTGATGAAGACAATAAAAGACCTGGGTATTAAAACATGATGAACGGTTGCAGGAACTGGGCCTGGCTAGTCTAGGGAAGAGAAGGACCAGGGCAGACAGGATAGCAGCCTTCCAAGATTTGTGGGGCTGCCACAGAGCGGAGGAAGGGGTCAAGCTATTCTCCGAAGCACCAGAGAGCAGGACAAGAAACAAAGAAGAAGCAATGGATGGAAACTAATCAGAGATTCAGCCTGTAATTAAGGAGAAACTTCCTGACAATTGAGGACAATTAACCTGTAGAACAGCTTGCTATCATAAGTTTGGAGGTTTAAAAAAGATGGGATGGGTCTCCTGCTTGAGAGGGGGGGAGGGAGGCAGGCAGGCACACTCCATCCCTGGTCGTTTTTAAGAAAAGGTGGGGCAGCCATTTTTCCTGGATGCAATAAGATCTCCTGCCTTAACAAGGAGGTTGGACTGGAAGACCTCCAAGGTCCCTCCCAAGCCTGATATTCTATGATTCAACAACTGAAAACTGAACAGCCATTTGACAGGGGTGGTAGAAGGACTCCTGCTTGATCAGGGTTGGTCTACAGAACCTCTGAAGCCACCCGTTGGAGCCTCTGCTTCTAAGGTTTGAAGGGGAAAAAGGAAGCATCAAGAAGCCACCGTCCAGACTTCCAGTTTGAGCTTCTTCGGCGACAGACCGAAGCCTTATCTCTGTGAGGCTTCGATCCATGCTCACCGCTGGAGCGCCCCGAGCCGGCTGGTTTCGGGGCTAAGCCACCCCATAGAGGTGGTGAAGAAGGGGGAGACTGCCTGCAGGGTTGAGGAGAGCCGCATCTCTCCTCCCCAGCTGGTCATTACTCCCTTTCCCGAAGGCGGTTCTAGTGGTGGTCAGAAATGGCCACCACAAAGAAGAACTCGACCGGAAAAGAATGTGCAGGAGGAAGATAAGAAAAGAAAGTTTTGGCTGACCGGGTCAAACAGCAAAAGCAACAATGTAAGGTACCCTGGAATTTAAATTAAATAACATTGTTCCCAAAGAAGATTTTGAAGCTGCGAAGGAGAGAGAAAAGGGAAAGGATTAAGTTTTTTTTTTCTTCCCTTCCTTATACTGACAGCTAAGAGACTTCAGCAAGAAATTGAAAAAAAATCACTTTGACATTAATAGGCATCTAAGCTGAAAATAAAAGTCAAAGGGATAATAAAGATTTCTGGATATTTAATCAAATAATTTTAAGTGGGGGGGGGAGAAAAGGGGGGAAAGAGAGTGAAAGGTTTAAGACTAGAAAAAACAACCAAAAAGAAGAACAATTTGAAAGATAAGTATAATATTAGAAAGCAACAGAAGAGGGGATTACAGATGAGAGAGTAAGAAGTAGAGAGACGAGGGGGTAAAAAGGGGAGGGAGAAGAAGAGGAGGAAGAAGGCAAGGAAAAGAAGTTGTAAAAGACAGAAACAAGAAATGAAGAAACAGGGAAAAGATATAAGGATTGTAACCATAAGCTTGTTTAGAGATAATGGGTGAAAATTTAATTGCAAAAGGGATTCTGCAAAGGTACATAAGATAGCATTGTTATATTGTAAACAGAAATAATTTTAGAAAATATGATTAAAATGATGGATAAAATATTTACTGTAATGTAGTTGAATGTTTGGTAATAAATAAATGAATTAAAATGATTGAAAGAATTAAATTGGAACATTTTTAATTATTAGTAATGATTTATAAAAATATAAGTGAGAAATATGGAAAAAAAAAGAATTAACTATGGAAAGTTTATAAATGTTCCAAAGGAACATGAAAAGAAATGTTAAAGATGTTAAGATTTTAATGAATATTAATGATAGAATTGAATTGGAATGGAACGTGTGCTTTATTTACATATGTATATAATTTTTTTCTTTTTAAGAATATAGTGTGTATTTTAAGAATGTACCAAGCAGAATTCGATTGGAAGTTATGCATTATATAGAATGCTATAATCTTAAAGGTATACATTGAAGCTTAAATAAGAGTTTGAATTGATAAAATTAAAAAATATAAAGGTGTCATACTCCAATTGCTAACTACAGGGAAAAATTTGTTTAATAAGAAAAGATAATATGAAACTGAAACAGGACAGACAAAAGTGTAAATATAATTTGATTGAGATGAGAATTAAAATAAAGTGGAGAAAATTAAAAGAGGGGAAAAACTAGGTAGAAAATGTAAAACGGTAATAAGATATGGAATAGAATATAAAAATGAGCATGAAATTGAGTTTGGTGCCTGTATGAAGAAGTGATAACCTGGGACCATGCTATTTTCAAAAAAGATGTTTTATTTGTATTTTGTTTTTGTGAAAACCCAAATAAAACTTTCCAAAAAAAAAAAAGCCGTCCGTCCGTCCACCAATCGGGGCCGGGGGAATTTTAGACCGAAATCCAACCGGGGTAGCGATGCCCAGAGAAGCCCGGCTCCTTCGCAGCCGCCTCCGGGGAAGGTTGGGCCGCTTCCCCCAGTTCTAGAGAGCCCCCTCCAGGACGACACTGGCCTCCCTAGCCGGAAGAGGAGCCGGCGGGGGCCTCACCTGGGCAGGGGCGGTGATGGGCGGGCGGCGCGGCCAATGAGCGGCCCCGACCGTGCTCACCTGCTCAGCTCGGCAGCGGGGCAGCGCCAGAGAAGCGGTGATGGCGGCGCACGGCTGGCTCTGGGGGTGCCTCTTCTTCGCAGGTTGGGGTAAGGAAGGGGGGCATCGAGGGTGGGTGGAGGATGGCAGAGACGGGTTCAAGCGCTGGACTGGGGGGGGGAATCCTCCTCACTTTGGGATCTCCCCGGTGGGGGAAAAGCAAACCCACTAAGAATTGGGGACCACGGCGGAGAATTGGGGTGACTAAGTGCCGAGTAACCCCCATCCCGTGTTTCTCCGATGCCTGCAACCCCCCATTATCGCCTTTTATTCCAGTCTCGATCGGAACCCCCTTTCCCGGAGGTTTTAAAAGTTACCCAATCGGAATAGAGCTGGAAGGGACCTTGGAGGTCTTCTAGTCTGTGCTCAAGCAGGAGACCCTATAATTCCTTTTGGGGTGGGGGCGAGGGCGACACCAGCTATTGTTTGACTGGGGAAGGAGACTCCTTTTCAAAGGATCAAGATTTCTCTCTTCCCCCTCTCCTGTTTGGCTACTGTTTTTAATGTTGGTTTCTGAAAGGAGAAGCTGGGTTTACCCTTGAAGTTACGCCATAGTTTGTTTAACCAAGGAGGAAGTAGCCAAGGTTGAGTTCACACAATGCTGTAAACCCCTGTTTGGCAACCTTGCCATTCTTTGCTAGCTGCGTGAATTCTGGGAGTTGAAGTCAAGACTGTGAAAAACTCCTTAAACTTTCAAGGCTTTCGACTCTTCTTTTCTTTTTAGAGTTCACGAGGGTGTCATATAAAATTAACCTCTAATAAAGCACATAGAATAATAAGGTTGGAAGGGACCCTGGGGGTCTTTTAGTCCAGCCCCCTGCTCAAGTGGGACACCCTACAACAGTCTGGGTTTACTTCAAGGCTTTACTTGCTTCCTAAACCAGTCTTAAATCAGTGCCTTACCTCAATTGTGTCCCCCCAAAATCTTTTAATTGCTTTTTACAATCCTCTGCTGTTGCTTCTTTTTGTGGCAACTTTTCCCAAAATCTCCATCTAAAGCGCAGCTCTCCAAACTTGGCAATTTTAAGACTTGTGGACTTCAACTCTCAGAGTTCTCCAGCCAGAGAATTCTGGGAGTTGAAGTCCACAAGTCTCAAAGTTGCCAAGTTTGGAGAGCTCTGTTTTAGTGTATTGAGTCCACTGACCTTTGTTTTCCTTACAAATATTGAGAAACTAGCTTGTATCCAAATCATAGACCCCCAATTCCCATTCTAAACCAATCCAGGCTTCAAGCTAAGCTGGGCTCTGCCGAGAGTTGCCAACTTAGTTGGCAAACTGTAATGGGCAAACCGTTTGATTGTGTTCAAATCCTGCTCACCAGTCCAGCTCTCAGACTTGGGATCTCTAAGGCAGATTCCTGTTTGCAGAGGGGAAAAAATATTAAAAGATTTCGAAAGGTGAGTGCCTGGCAGACCTTTGGCCGAGGGAGGGGTAGTTTCCGGGCTGAATCCTGTGGGATGGCGTGGGTGAACAAAACATATAAATCCACCAACTAGCTCGAAACGAAAGCACGAAAAGTTGCTGGGCACTTTTGAGTCACTTTTCTCTCTTGGAAAAGAATAGTTGAAAGAACAAGCCGCATCATGTTTCTGTTGTTCTTTCAAGCCACACCCAGGTTTTTCTGGAAAGATGAGCACACGGACCCCCCCTTCCAGCCCGGCCTGACCTGGCCCTAGTTATGCTTCCTGCTGCTAGGGACAGAATGGGGGTTTAGGATCTCGGGGTTCCCTTTTTCAAAGGCAGTTAAAGACAGTTTCTGACCAAAATCTGGAAAACAGCACCAGAGAGTGGTTGGATTCCTTTAAAACTCTGTCTGGCTTAGTATTGCAGGAATATTTATGTCAAGTAACTAAGGGAAGAGAGAGGAAGCTGTGGTTGGTCTCTGCCTGTTTTTCTGTTGTTGTTGATGGTAATCAGAAATAAAGAAAGGAAAGAGAGGGAAAGAAACAAAGGGAAAGTGAGATAGAAAAGAAGAGAAACAGATGAAGGGAAAGAAAGGGGAAAAAAGAAACAAAGGCAAAGAGGCAAAGAGAGACAAAGTGTGAGAAGGAGAAAGAGAGAGAGAGAGAGAGAGAAAGAAAGAAAGAAAGAAAGAAAGAAAGAAAGAAAGAAAGAAAGAAAGAAAGAAAGAAAGAGACAAATAGCATAAAGAGAAAAAATAAAGAAAACAGAAACGAGATAGAAAGGAACAGAGAACAAGAAAGAGAGAGACAGAGAAGAAAGAAAGGAAAAGAAGAAAGGAGCAGGAAGGAAGATAGGAAGGAAGGAAAAGAAAGAAAGAGAAAGAAAGACAAGTCATTTGCAGAGATGGGCAGTGAACAAGAGAGAGAAAGGAAAAGAAAAGAAAGAAAAAGAAAGAAAGATCTCAAAACAGATGACAGAGAAATAATTGTAGATAACTTATGTGGTAGCCTCCAGTAAGCATTGCACAGTAGCTATTACTGTAATGACAATATAAAAAAAGCAAGAATAAAATACCTGAGGACCAATGAAACTGGTATTTACTGCCATTAAAGCAAGATGGCTGGAGCATAGAAACAGTTGGGAGATTAGCGGCTGCTGACCTGGAGCTAAAAAGTTAGAAGTCAAGTGGAAATGTGTGATAATAGGTGGAGAAAATAGAACAAAAGCAAAAACAGGATTTCCCCATTTCACAAGGCAGAAAATGGGACCAGCATGTCTGAAGTCTGCTGAAATGCAGATTGTCCTTTTCTAACTTTTAAAAGCAAAATAGATCTCTTTCCCTTCATCAGATATATTATTTTTCCCAGAATATTCATTAACATATGCAGTTATTCTGGTTAATCTGAATTTCCCCATTTTTATGGGATGGCGTGAAAGATTTAAATGAGGTAGCACCTTTGATCTAGTTCTTTCATCCTAAAGGTTTTGCCAGGAATTGTGATTGCAAAAGGAACCCCCTGAAATCATGAGAAGAAGCTAATTTTGGAAGGAAACTATTCCTGATCTCTTCAGCCCCGTTTCTTGCTTTTGGCCAGTTTTGGTTAACAAGTGCCCCCCAACTCCCTATTCACATTCCTGAGAAAGTGTGAGACAACAAGGGGAATGACTCACTTCAGAGAGAATCTAAATGCAAAGATTTAGAATTGTATTTGTTGGCTCATTTGTTTTCACTTAGAGAAGGGAAGGAAGGAAGGAAGGAAGGAAGGAAGGAAGGAAGGAAGGAAGGAAGGAAGGAAGGAAGGAAGGAAGGAAG
>BHEV01066408.1:0-15370 GCA_004319985.1 Emydocephalus ijimae | reverse complement strand
TGGTTTGGCCAATGCTTTGGCCATCTGGAAGACCTCGTTTCCGCAATGGGTGAGGAAAATGGCGCGTTTTAGCGTGCCAGCAGCGTCCTTCAATCCCGTGCACTCGAGGTACATTCGGAAATGGTCTGAGAATGATTCCCAGTCCTCGTTGGCGGGGTTGAAGGGAACGGGTGGTGCTATTTTCGCCATTTCGGAGCTGATACTGGCTCTTGTTGGACACGGGGTTCGGTTCAAGGGTGGTATCCCATCCTCGTCGCCAGGGTCGTGTCCGCAAAAGACGCCAAGAGTCGGTGACTTCGCTTCAAGCTCTTTATTCGTAACGTTGTGAACCGAACCGGTGAAAGGAAAAAGCCCGCGGCTTTTATTCTTTTTGGCTGCGGCGGCCACGACCAATGACAGCGATTCAAGTCTCCCGCTTTTGGTTTGAACCAATCGCGGGAGACTCCAAATGGCCCAATCGGCGCGGCTCGCCTGGCCAATCAGAAATCCCCGCGTTTTAGCCAATCAAAACGCGGGGATTTCGAGTATGTACAATGAGTACAGAACAATAGTCATTGTGCTTTGCTCCATTTTATGACCTTTCTTGTCATAGTTGTTATGTGAATCATTGCAGTTGTTAAGTTGGTAACACAGTTGTAAAGTGAATCTGGCTTGCCCATGGCCTTTGCTTGTCAGAGGGTCGCAAACGGTGATCACATGACCCTGGGATCATAAATACATGCCAGTTGCCAAGCATCTGAAATTTGATCCCATGGTCATGGGGATGCTGCCAAGGTCCTAACTGCGAAAAATGGTCAAAACTCAATTTTTTCAGTGCCTTTGTAACTTTGAACGATCACTAAATGAACATGTTGCAAGCCGAAGACTACTTGAAATAGTTCAGTTAATAACAGGACTAAAATATCCTATGTCTACGTCATGGTGTAAGATGTGTTTCTTCCTTTGGAAAAATCCACCTAATTATTTCTTTTGGATGCCTTATGTACACAACCATGCCAGGCTAACCCCTATTGTTTTCAACAGGGTTTGCAGGAAGAAAAGCAAGTGCCCAGGTTTTCAGCCCTAAAGCCTTCCAGGGTGGGGCTGGCATCGATTGTGTTGGATCTCCTTTCCATACGCTGTCCCTGCTTTCAGAGGCAGCACTTTTCCTCTGGGTTCCTGCTGTGATGGATGGCAGCACGAAGTACAAGCAGATACAAGCCTTGAATGTGAGGTGAAGCTGTGTGAAGCATAATCAATACAGCTGAGATACTTCTAAAAGAAAAGACAACTTAAGACGAACCCAAGGACTTTGATTATAAAGTTCCTGATAACTTGGAATTCAGCGCTTTTCTTTTAAAAAAAAACCACCACAGCCAAGTGTTCCCTGACAAAATTACACTTTTTAAATAATATCTGACTCTTGCTGTGGTTGTTATGATTGAGTTAATGCTCCCAATACAGTGATTTTAGCCATGTTCATCAAGCTGAGGAAAATCCAAGTAGTTCTCTGTCGCAAATGCAACACTTCAGTCTGATTACTGCATTCCTTCTGAATTTATGGGAAAGAAAACAATCACCTACAAAATGCAAAGGGTGCTCCATGCAACTATTTACCTAGGAGTGATACTAAGTGTGCTGGTTGGAGTAGGTTTGAGAAATCATTCAGCCATATAATGGTGATTAAAAACACCCCGCACTAAAAAAACAGCCAATCATTGCATGGCAAAGAAGCAGTTGCCACTGAATTTTGCTTTGGGGGAAGAGGTCTAAACAAACCTCCAACTTGTTTTTTTTAATATTCAAAAAGGCAGAATAAAAACCCAGTTCCCAGAATGCCAGGTGGCACCTCAGAAAGCCATACAATTTGTCTAGATAAGAAGGGTGTTCCAGGAGGTGCCTTCTAGTTGTTATTGTTCCCATCATCCTTCACTGCAAGTTATGTCAACCAGAATGTGTGATACTTGGAGTTCAACAGCATTTACATATCAGACTATATGTAGTGTCTCTATTTCAGAAGAACCTCCAGGATGCCCAAGTAGCAAGGATTTGTGGAAGTCCAGAATTCTTGGAGTGCACCAGGTGGCCAAACTCAGAGGAATACAAAAAGATGATACTGTTGAAGAAGCTCTGAGGTGGCACTTCTGATCAGTGAACTAAATAATTAGCCTGGGTTGCGGGGCTAACTGATCTTTCAGAGTAATTATCTTGATGGTGCATCTCAATGCAGATAATGTGACCAACAGCAGTGCAAAATCCTAGCCAATTTTATTTCCTGCAAGTCCGAAGAGCTAAAATTCTTCTGGTGGTTGTATTGGGAATGTCCCAGCCAGGCAGAGAGGAGAACTAGCCTGGAGTCCTTGCGCAGCCGCAAGAGGCATAAGTCTGACCATCGCCACCCCAAGGCCCATGGAACCTGTTAAGTTTGAAGCATGGGCGAGAAAGAATGGAGACAAGCCGGTGAACAGTGAACTTCAACTCTTTATTTACATGGTGTGACAGCTCAAACTGGACAGCTGCTATAGCCTTCCTTATATAGGCAACCCAATAACTATTCAACCAATAACAATCCAGAAACGCTAGTTCTGTTAACCAATGCGAGTGGCCCGTTAATGGCCAATCAGATCCTCCTGAACGGACCAATCCGATTCTGCCATTAACAGCCAATCAGAGGTGCAGGGCCAGAACCCTACACTAGACTTCAAACTCAAGATAACTTTATTTAACGTTTATGCATTCACAACACCCCTTCCCCCTGGCTTCTATTTACGGGGCACGGTCACATAGTCCTCAAAGTAGGACGATTGTTTTATTAGTCTTTTTGATTTTCGCTGTGCGTCTTGCATTTGGCTGCATTCTTGCTGAGGTAGATCGTTGTTTGGTGACAGGGGTGCTTCTGGTTCAGAGTTCGCATTTCCATTGTGACTACTATTTTCGGCAACTCCCTGAGGTGAACTTATTCCCATCCCTGGT
Source organism: Emydocephalus ijimae (assembly GCA_004319985.1). Classification (NCBI taxonomy): domain Eukaryota; kingdom Metazoa; phylum Chordata; class Lepidosauria; order Squamata; family Elapidae; genus Emydocephalus; species Emydocephalus ijimae. The sequence continues at coordinate 12,418 of BHEV01066408.1, read as the reverse complement.
TCCGGTTCCCGTGTCTCTGTTCCGCTATCGTTCCCCTCAAGGGGATTTTCCTCTAGTTGGAATTCATCTTCCTCTGTATCTCCCCCCCCCCCTCAGTTTGGTCATAAGGGAGTTCGGAATTGCCTGACTGGAGCCGTGATCGTAATTGATCGATATAGCATTTCCAAAGTCTATTGTCAGGGCACTGTACAAGGTAGGATCTTGGGCCGGTTTCACGGATTACCGTCGCTTCCACCCACAGCGGATCACCCGATAGGTTTTTAGCGTACACCAAGTCGCCTACCTGGAAGGTACGGCATCGGCCGCTGGATCCGAGTGGTTTTTCTGGTTCGTAAGCTGGGTGTAACCAGTCGAGGTGGGAGCGAAGCTTCCGTCCCATTAGCAGCTCGGCGGGAGTTTTGTTGGTGACGCTGTGAGGTGTGAGGTGCTGTAGAAAAAGGATTCGGTTGATTTTCTCGTCAATGTTGTTGTAGTCTATTTTCTGTAGCGTTCTCTTGACGAATTGGACCATGTGCTCAGCCCTACCGTTGGCCGCAGGGTGCACAGGCGAGGTGAGCGCATGTCTGATACCGCGGTCAANNTTGGAGTCACTCTGGGATAACGACTCTATCACCCCAGATGATACAGCCCTTTTGAGAAAACAACTCTGTTTGGCGAGTTTTGAATGGTGCGAAGTCGTCTGGTAATTGGTCCACTGGCCATCCGCGTTCTAACCAACTGAGGACTCACGCTAAGGTGGGGTCACATCTTGTTTCTCTCGTGATATCACGGGTGGTTAATGGCGGTGCGTGAAGTGTCTCGATCTGCAATGTGGTTACTATAGGCGCGGGGTCGTCGAGAGACTCTGGAAGCGGTGTTCGGCTCAATGTGTTGGTGTGAGGAATGGCTTTTCCTGGGCGGTATTGCAGCCGATAATTATAAGCAGCCAAGAATTCTGACCAGCGAGTCATCCTGGGAGATAATATATAGGAAGTCGGTTTATCTCCGGCTATTATCCCCAGCAATGGTTTGTGGTCAATCACGATAGTAAAAGCCCGGCCATACACATACTCGTGGAATCTTTTAACGGCAGACACAATCGCAAGGGCTTCTTTATCGATCTGGCTATAATTTCGCTCAGTTTTTGAAAGCGTCTTTGAAAAATAAGCAAAAGGGGCTTCGCTACCATTAGGCAATACGTGGCTCAAAATGGCGCCCACTCTGAAAGGCGATGCATCGCATGTGATATTTAACGGCAAGGTCTCATTGTACTGCATGGGTACAGCGTCAGAAGTCAGTAATTTTTTCACATTACGGAACGCCTGCTCTTCTCTATGACCCCATACCCAAATTGCTTTTTTGTCCAGTAAACGATGTAAAGGTTCAGCAACAGTCGCTTTGTGAGGTAGGAATACGTTATAAAAATGGATAAGGCCTAGAAACGCCTGGAGGTCGGCCTTATTTCGGGGTCTGGGAGCATTTTTTATTGCTCTCAATTTGCTGTCGGTAGGGTGGATACCTTGACTGTCAATTAAATACCCTAAAAATTTGACATGATCTGTACACAGTTTACACTTATTCTTCTTCACTTTAAGACCTGCGTCTTTGAATTTCTGTTGAACTAACTTCAGGCGATCCCGTAAGATTTTTTTAGTAGGTGCAGCAATTAACACATCGTCAAAGTAGGGGACCACGCCTTTAATCCCTTGTAGTAGCCTTTCCATAAGGCTCTGAAAAATCCCTGGGGCTACACTGACTCCGAACTGGAGCCGGGTACATTTAAAGGCGCCTCGGTGCGTCACAATCATCTGTGCCTGTGCCGTCTTTTCATCAACTGGTAGTTGCTGATATGACTGAGCTAAGTCTAGTTTAGCGAAGACTTTCCCGCCCCTCAGGGAATGTAGGAGGTGCTGTACCACCAGCACCGGATATGCGTTTTGCTGCAGGGCATGGTTCAGGGTGGCCCGGTAATCCCCAAAAATTCTAATTGAACCATCCGGCTTAATTGGTGTCACGATTGGGGTCTCCCAGGGAGAGTGATCGGTTGGCTCCAGTACTCCCTGTGCTATTAACTTATCAAGCTGTTCGTTGATTTTTGGCTTTAATGCAAATGGAACTCGACGGGGCTTAAGGCGGATGGGAGCTATTTTTGGATTAAGGCTGAACGATATCGGGGTCCCCTTGTACTCGCCTAGTTTTTCCGTGAAGACGTCCTTGAATTCATGGACGAGGTCCTCCTCCCAGTCACTGCTGCCGATTCGGTTCATGCCTGCCACTTCAATGCCGAGTGGCGTGAACCATTGGAGGCCTAGCAGGCTAGGCCGATCTTTGTCGATCACCGTCACAGGGAAGTACGCCATGCGATTCTTGAATGAGACCCGGACTCGGCTGGATCCAACGACAAGGATCTGATTCCCTTGATAGTCTTTAAGGATAAGTCTTTGGGAACGGAGGTCTTGGCGCCGGATAGTAGGAATGAGTTGCTTGAGGGTCCTCCAGGAAACCATAGAGAGAGACGATCTCGAGTCGACTTCCATTTGGCAAGGCTGATTTTCGATGGCCACTGTAATTCGGATTTTCTTGGCGTCTAAGGAAGAGGTGTGATCGATAGTGATAGTTTGGTGAGCCTCTTCTCGCTTCGTGGGGCAATTTAAGGTTCAGTTTCTGAAGGAGTGGTTTACTGGTTCTTGCCTTACAGGACGGTTTCCTTTTGATTGGCGATAGTTAGCCCCCTTTGAGGCCTGGCCGGGTCCTTGGAAACTTCGGCAGACCCGTCTGATGTGGCCCCTCTTTCCACACTCATGGCAGAGCGCATCGCGGAATTTGCATTCGGACCTGGAATGGTTGGCTCCACAGCCAGCGCAGGGGTGCAGGGACTTTGGGTAGGAGTCCCGATCGGACCGCAGTCGATGGACCTCTTCTTCATCGCTGTCTGATGACGAAGAGAGGTCCTCGTGGTGAGCCATCGAAAGCTGTCCTTCTGACTTGGGTGAAATGTCGCCTGTCGGTTGGTGTACCGGAGCGCGGTTTCGATGTAGTTGGGCAGCCGACTTCCTGGTTGCTTCTGCTGCAGTAGCATCAGCGATGGCATCGGCAAGGCTGATGTTGCCTTTTGCCATCAGCTTGCTCTGCACGCCTGGTGCATCTAATCCCAGAATTATTCGGTCTCTCAAAGCCTCTTCCAGGTCAGCGAACCTGCAGAGGCCTCCCAAGTTTCGGAGGTCTGCGATGAAGTCAGCGACGCTTTCTCCCTTTCGCTGGTTTCTTTGGTAGAACTCGTGCCATCTTATGAGCGTTGGCACGGTCGGTGCGTAATGGGCTCTCAGTAGGGGTTCGAGGACGTCCCAGTCCATAGCCTTTACTTCTGCGGGTTTGGCTAGTGCTTTAGCCATCCTGAATACGGTTGGTCCACAATGCATTCGGAATACCGCCCGTTTCTTCCCGGTTGAGGCATCCTTCAAATTGTTAGTTTCCAAGACCATTTGGAAACGATCCATGTAGGACTCCTAGTCCTCTTGCGCTGGGTCAAATGGAGCAGGTGGTATGACGCCGCCGGACATGGTTCCGTTGTCGTGTGTTGTCAGTCACGTGCTCGGCTATTTCTTCTTTGTTCAGTCAGCTCTGATGTCTCCACATCCCACCCTCATCACCAGTGTTAAGTTTGAAGCATGGGCGAGAAAGAATGGAGACAAGCCGGTGAACGGTGAACTTCAACTCTTTATTTACATGGTGTGACAGCTCAAACTGGACGGCTGCTATAGCCTTCCTTATATAGGCAACCCAATAACTATTCAACCAATAACAATCCAGAAACGCTAGTTCTGTTAACCAATGCGAGTGGCCCGTTAATGGCCAATCAGATCCTTCTGAACGGACCAATCCGATTCTGCCATTAACAGCCAATCAGAGGTGCAGGGCCAGAACCCTACACTAGACTTCAAGCTCAAGATAACTTTATTTAACGTTTATGCATTCACAACAGAACCTTATTTGGTTATTCCCAAGAGAAGACAAGCAGTCAGGGGAAATTCTTGTAAAGGCAGAACACAATAAAGTTACTGACTTGGGCCCCTCACAAATGGTTCTGGTTGCTTGACCTGATAGGTTAGTTCTCATCTTCTTACATTGCCATTGACTTTTTTTTCCCCTACAAAATTTTTATCTGTGTTCAATTTAACCATGATTTACTCAATCCCAGTTGCCTGGTTTGCTCCATATCCATAACCAGGAGTTCCCAAACTTGCAAATGTAAGATGTGTGGACTTCAACTCACAAAAATTCCTGGTGTCTGGCTGAAAAATTGAAGTCCACAAGTCTTACAGTGGTCAGGCTTGGAGATCCTCTATCTTACACCATACATTGTCAGGATTCACATAACCTGTGATACTAAAACATAGCTGGCTAGACTGTGTCTTGGTGAACTTGTGTAGACTATCCTTTGAAAGTAAACCAACCCATATATTAAAACCATAAGGACATTCCACATCAAAGCCAGACATGAGATGGTACCCTTTAGAAGGGTAAAATAGTCTGGAGCAAAAGGTTTCATCCAGGAACATCCAGGACAGCCCTGGCCAGCATTTGTGTAGACTAAGTGAAGAGTGGTGTGCTCTGAGTTAAGTTGTACAAAGAGGTAAGCAGCTGCTATTTGTCGGAATTGCCTGCCTCTCCGTTTAGGCTCTCATATCTGAGCTGCAGAGTCAAAATAACTACAAAATGACAACAAAGAGATAGTGTTTTCTGTATCTCTTTGCTGACATCTCATGGTCATCAGGCGTTTGTGACTGTGATATGACTACTGTAGTTCTGTATCGGGTAGAACAATCTAATTCCCCAAAAGAGAAAGAACAAAAGCATGAGTGAGTATCAACAACAGCTCCTGATCAAGGAATGGCTGCAACTGTGCACATTTACTTGGGTAAAGGGATAGAACTTCAACTGCATCTCCTTTCTAATTCAGAGGGTGCCCTCAGCATATTGATTCCTGACCCTGTCCCAGCGACATCATGTAGATTTAAAGGGGAGAGGATCGAATCCTGTGACATCCCACACCAGAGGACACCATGTCTCCCCCAACCAATGAAAATATCTCCTCACAGAAGGAAGAATACCAAAAGCACTGCACTCTCCTATCCTAGTGTCACACAACAGGTCATCCCAAAGGTGCTTTTTCAAGAGGCAACTGAACTTCCCGCTTTTTCTTTCAACACGTTTCATCCAATTGTGGAATTCAATTTTTTTTTTTTACTACCGGTTCAGTGGGCGTGGTTTGGTGGGCGTGGCAGGGGAAGGATACTGCAAAATCCCCATGCCCTCCCCAACCCACTAACCTACTTTCCAGCTCCGTTCTCCTGTGCAGGGCAGCAAAAAAAGATCCAGCCAATCAGCTGCGACTCAGGAGGCAGAGAATAGATGGGGGCGGGGCCAGTCAGAGGTGGTATTTGCCGGTTCTCTGAACTACTCAACATTTCCGCGACCGGTTCTCCAGAACTGGTCAGAATCTGCTGAATATCACCTCTGGTTTTGTCTTCAAAGAAGTATAAATCTTTCCATTCCCCACCATCCAGTCAGAGCTGAAGAAACTTCTTGGATGAGAAGCAAAACATCTTCAAAGAAAAACCAGAAAATCCAGTTGCCTCATGAAAAATAGCACCTTTGGGAAAAAGCAATGAACCCACCTCAATCCTAAGCCAAGATCAAAAATATCCAGATGGTCATTAACAAATGGGCCCACCCAGCTTTAAATAAGAGATCATATACTAGAGACCAAAACATAAATCCATTCGTTTCTACCATATAATTACAATGATTTAAAAAAAGAGTTCCAAGGCAAACATAACTGTTGTGAGAATTCTGACTGTAGAAATATACGAGCTGATATAATCTATGAAATGTTGGAGGTTTTAAAGTTTTAAAGGACTGGCTTTTATTCAAGTCTGTCCTGGATTGGGCCCTCTTTGAGAAATGATGGGAAGAAAACCCACCCACGGGTGGATTTCCCAGAGAAGTATTCAATAGCCTTGACCATGATGCAACTTGCAAGCCATCATCTATTACACTGATTTTTTCCCATTGTGATTTTGCCCCTCTGTGCTCACTGTCGGGAGGAAGTCAATATTCCCTAATCCACTTCCTTTAGCAACCGAGAGGCAAGATTGATTATTCTTTTTTTTTCCATGTTACTTTTGTATTGAAGACTTTTTGTCCCATCAATAAGAGCCTAGCTTTGGTTCTGTAATGTCCCCTCCCCAGCCTTCTTCTTCTTTGCTTCTCCCCCAGCCTCAGATGTCCTTCACATCTCTCATCATGCACACGGCTAGAGGTGACTGGTTTATAAAAGGGGCAGCTCGGATTTATTGACCAGAAACAGGGGAGGGAAGAAATGGGCCATGCATAAAGCTCCAAGGCCCTGCCGGTGGTGAAAGAAAGTGGAAGACAATTTCAGAGCTGATCCGTCCAATTTGATGCATGCGGCAGTAATAGGAGAATGTGATAAACTGTCACTGGGAGATGGTTCTCGATTCCCTGGACCTTAATGGTGAGAGAAAACAATAGGGTCAGAGGAAAAAGATTTCCTTATGAAAATTTTATCAGCCACTCAGGCAAATTGCTGTTGGAAAGGTGCTCAGCACTCGGGCAAATCTGGAACAACAATTTCTTCTTCTTCTTCTTCTCCTCCTTCTCCTCCTCCTCCTTCTCCTCCTCCTCCTCCTCCTCCTCCTCCTCCTCCTCTTCCTCTTCCTCTTTCTCTTCCTCCTCCTCCTCTTCCTCCTCCTCCTCCTCTTCCTCCTCCTTCTTTCTTTTCTTTCCAAGGAGAACAACCCTTGCCTCTCGCTCTCCCAACCCCACCCCTGCAAGATATTAAGGGCACTCAAATTGAATTAACACCAAATCAGGCCGATGCACTTAACAATACAAATGCACTTAAGGGATGCCTCAGGATGATTTGTGACTGAAGAAAGCAAAGAAGAAGAGAGCCTTCCAGACCACAGGGGTGGTGTTGCGTGTCATATACAGGAAAAGCCATAAGTAGAACTTGGAATACCGGAAAGGCCTCGAACTTCGGGGGCTGCTCAAATACCTGAGGCCCAGCCATAAAAGAGATGTCCTATTTTGTGGGAGGCAGGCAAACAATGGATAAATAAATTACAGCCAATTTTCGCAGCCCGTACGGTCTCCATTACCTCTGACAGCAGCAGAGTCCCTGGCAGAAACAATGAGAGGTGAATAATAGTGTATCAAGTAACCAGGGAGGAATTTATTTCTTTATTTATTTACAAGCGTAAATAAATACAAAGATCCCTCACCAAAGAGAACTTGAGGTAAGCAGGGAAGGAGCAAGGAAAGAGACTGGAATTCTTTCGCTAGGGAAGATCAAGTGCTTCTTGACTAGGGAGCCCAGGATTTCTGTTGTCCAGTGAGACATTTGTTACGTGAATTTGGTCCCGTTGTACAATCTTTCTTGCCTCAGTTGTTACTGCTGCAATTCATAAGTTAGTTCCTTATCAATTGCAGCAATTCGTTTAACAATGTGGCAAGAAACAGTCATAAAAGGGGCCAAAACTCAAGTTAACAAATGTTTCACTTAGCCACATAAACTCTGGGCTCAATTGTGGTCATAAGTCGAGGATTACCTGTATTACTGAAGAAGAAAACAGAGCATATCCACGCTTTGGGTGGCAGGAAACATGGACAAAAATGGCAGAATAGTCACTAGGATAAAGAAAAATCGAGGTCCATTTTTTGATAAATCCTATTCTCAATTATCTGTTCAGTTGGAGATTTTCTCATGGAAAAATGAAATAATATTTTGGGTTATGGCTTTAGGCTTTGATCCTTGACATTTTATGCCCATCCGTTGATTATTCCTCATTCTCCACATCTCCAAAAAATATTTCTGACTTGATCTCCAAGTAATTAAACATTTACAAAAATATACATGTCACACATTTTTATCATCTTTATTTGATTTTTCTGGGGTGGCAGTAGCATCCCAAACACTTCTCATATAGTCACAATGGGCAGATTTTTTAAGGGTTCATTTTTAACTTGGAGAAGTCACCACAAGGTGATCCTTCATCAGTGTTTTGCATGACAAGGTGCAGTTTCAGTACCACTAACATGACAACTAACAATTCCATATTTAATTTAACTTTTAGCCAACTTACAATGTAGGAGATTAAAAACAACCATAAAAATCATACAAGCTGTTTTTAAAAAATCATAAATGAAAGCAAAATTATTAAAAGCTGTAAGCAAATTGACAGTTGCCATCAATAGAGACTGAAAGTTCTTCGAAAGAAGAATAATTTTGTCAATTTTTGCAATATCACGAGGATAGGAGCACACTAGGGGTGAGATTCAATTTTTTTTACAACCGGTTCTGTAGGCGTGGCTTGGTGGGTGTGGCAGGGGAAGGATAATGTAAAATCTCCAGTCAGAGGTGGTATTGCTGGTTCTCTGAACTACTCAAAATTTCCGCTACCGGTTCTCCAGAACTGGTCAGAACCTGCTCAATACCACCTCTGGAGCACTCCTAATCTAGGTTTCAAAGTAGGGATGGCCCCTTTACAACCTAAGACTTCAACTTCTCGAATTGCTGAGCCAGTATGGGAGAATTCTGGGATTTGAAGTCTACAGGTAGTAAAGAGGCCATAGTTGCCCACTTTGTTCTAAAGGCTATGCAACAAAATACTTGTCCTTTACAAACTCTTTTCTTTTGTTTTTGCCATTACTTTAATTCCCTAGGAGAATAAATATAAGCTGTATGGTATTCTAGATAGCAAATGATCTGGAAGACACTGACCTGGATTCCTATTGTATGTGCCACTAATTACTAAAAGCCATCCTAATATTTCCCTATAGATACCTCAAAATGCACCAATGCTCTATCCAGTTTCCCAAGCCACATTAAGCAATCAAAACTGCATTTTCTTTCCATAGTTTGTCGGAGACTTGAGTTACCTCTTTTATGTGATTTAGTCTGAGCCAAGATTGATAGCAGCAAATGCTGCTATGTTGTAATGGCATCTCCATTATTTCAAACCCCATTTTGCTTTTTTACTCTCTTTTCTTTTGATCATCAACATTTCTTTGGGGTCAGGATTGTATTTTATCTGATCTCCTCAAATAACATAGAGGTAATCCTTGATTCACATTTCCATTGATAAGCCAGGCTGCTAAGCAAGGCCGAATCACACCCGATTTTGCAACCTTTTTGGCCACAGTTGTTAAGCAAAGCACTATGGTTCTTCAGTGAATCATGCCGTCATTAAGGGAATCCATCTTCTCCCATTGACGTTACTCGTCAGGAGCCATCTGGGAAGGTCACACAGGACAATTGCATGACCTTGGGATGCTTCAACCATTGTAATTATACGCTGGTGGCAAAGTGCCTAAATTTTGATGATGTGACATGGAGATGCTGCAATGGTCATAGGTATGAGAACCAGTATAAGTGTGAGGATCCATCATAAGTTACTTTTTTCAGCATCATTGTAACTTTGCACAGTTGAATGGTTGTAAGTTCAGAGCCACCTGTATATAGCAAGAGCATTTAGACGTATATACCACTTTATAGTGCTTTACAGCTCCTTCTAAGTGGTTTACAGAGTCAGCCTATTGCCCCCAACAATTTGGGTCCTCATTTTACACACCTCGGAAGGATGGAAGGCTGAGTCAACCTTGAGCCTGGTAGGATTCGATCTGCCAAATTGCAGTAGGAGTAGCTTGAAGTACTGCACTCTAACCACTGCGCCATAGGCTGCAATAGGAGTGGCATAAGACAATCAGTGACAAACACAACAGGCTTATAACAGAAGTGATATTCAGCAAATTCTGACCAGTAGCAGAAATTTTGAGTAGTTCAGAGAACCGGCAAATACCACTTCTGACTGGCCCCGACCCCATCTATTCTCTGCCTCCTGAGTCCCAGCTGATCAGCTGGGTCTTCTTTGGTTGCCCTGCACAGGAAAACGGAGCTGGAAAGCAGGTTAGTGGGGTGGGGAGGGAATGGGATTTCGCAGTAACCTTCCTCCAGGAGTGGGGTGGGAATGGAGATTTTATAGTCTACTTCCCAAGCAATGCCCACCAAGCCACAACCACCAAGCCACACCATACCATGCCCACCAAGCCACAGCCACAGAACCGGTAGTAAAAAAAAATGAATCCCACCACTGGTTTATAATGTTTATTTTGGGATATGATTCAACTAGGCTACTCTTTATAGGGTTGTAAGCAGGGGTGGGTTTCTACCAGTTCACACCTATTAACTAGAACCGGTTGTTAACATTCTAAGCAGTTTGGAGAACTGGTTGTTAGAAGAAATTACTGGCCTAATCCTGTAAGGAAGGCTGGAAGGAAACATTCTGGTGTTGCTTACAGAAGCTGCCTCTCTGTTAAACCTTATTACAATCTTGGCAGGACTAGATTTCCTGTCTCAGGAACTTCTCTGGAGATTTTTTTCCCCTCCTTTGCTGGTACTTTGCTTGTGTGGAGTGACCATTCAAAGTTACAATGGCACTGAAAAAAGTGACTTATGACCATCTTTCACACTTACGACTGTTGCAGCATCCCCACAGTCAAGAGAAGCCAGGTGAGGAGACACATGCCTCGATGTGAGTGATATTGAGTTGGCCACACCCAGCCAATAACATGACCACCAAGCCACACCTACCAACTAAGCCACGCCCACAGAACCGGTTGTTAAAAAGATTTTAATCCCACCCCTGGTTGTAAGTGGTGTTTTTGGAGAAGAAGTGGTGTTTCAGAGGAGAATCCCTCAGCCCAGACAAATTCAGAAATACCCGGAGAGCAATGAGTTCTCCAAGCTGCAGCTGTTCAGGTGTGCGATTTGATGCTGGCATCATTCAATGGTCCAATAAAGTCCATGTCTTCTTCACCCACTCCACCCCTATCTGTGTTGGAAAGAAGAAGGAGCAGTGGTTCCTTCTGACCCCTTTCTGTTCTGAGGCTCCAGTAGAGTCCAGTGGATGTGGTCATAACATATCCAGTTCCTTACGTAAGCCGGTGCTCCTGTCCTGCTACTGTACTTTCATTTGAATTCTTGGAAACCCCACGCTTTGATTGGCCAAAGCGTGGGGCAATCGGATTGGTTAGGCGAGCCGCGCCGATTGGCTCGCTGAGAATCTCCCGCGATTGGTGGATTTGAATTACAGGAGATTCAAAGCGGTGCCATTGGCCGCGACCGCTGCGGCTTGGAAATAAAAAGCCGCAAGTTTTCCCTTAGACCCCAGTTCGGTTCCTGAGAGAAATAAAGAGCTTGAAACACAGTCACCGACTCCTGGCCTCTTTCCTAATGGACACAACAGATACATTAAGTGAATTGCCAAATCAGACACTGGAGGCCCAGATTCCTTAAAAATACAGAGCAGAGCGGTCCACTTCTTACATCTTCCAAACAGTTCAAAATGCATTTAAAAAAAACAAAAACAAAACTGAAGCAGTAGGGGGGGAAATGCTTTTTTTTTTTTTTTTTTACAGAGTCTGTTGTTGCTCTTACTCAGAGAAGCAGTTGCCTAGAGGCAGCATGTACATACATGAATATGCCAACCTGCAGAATGGATTTTATTCCATTTCACAGCAAAGGGAAGTTCCAAAAAAATAGGAAAAATAAAGTGAGCTCCAAAGAAAAACATTGACTTGTTACATGAGTCAAGGCTGAGACTGCATTCCTTTTGTCACAGTGTCCTCTGGGACTCATAGATTCCGGGATATACATGTTTTTCATTCTCTGGAAAATTAGGGAATAGATTGCTAAATAGATTAATCACATCCAAGAGAAATATGCTTGTGTCATCAGGTTAGATCCTAGTCAACAGACTGAGACAGTAAGCTTGAAGGCAATTGCAAGCCCGATGCAGTCCTAAATCAATGGGGCCACACACGGGTGGAGAAATAGGAGAAGGAAAATTGTGAAGTGCAGAGGAATACACTTGTTAAGGCAGCCTTAATTTATCTCGTACTTTCTTGGCATGCTGAGCTACAAGGCTGGGATAGATTGTTCAGATCTTTGGCAAAAGAAAAGGAAAAGAAAAGAAAAGAAGAGAAGAGAAGGGCAGGGGAGGGAAGAGGGAAAGGGAAGGGAGGGGAGCAAGAGATGGTATTCAGCAGGTTCTGACCAGTTCTGGAGAACCGGTAGCGGAAATTTTGATTAGTTCGCAGAGCCAGTGGTAACTTACTCTCAGGAGTAGGGAGGGAATGGAGATTTTACAGTATCCTTCTCCACCCACCAAGCCCCGCCCACGAAGCCATGCCCACAGAACCAGCAGTAAAAAAATGTTGAACCCCCACCTCTGGAGGGGAGGGGAGAGGGAAGAGAAGGGAAGAGAAGAGAGGAAGGGAAGGGAAGGGAGAAGGAGGACAAAGAAGAGAAAAGGGAAGGGAAGAGAAGAGAAGAGAAGAGGGAAGGGAAGGGGGG
>BHEV01066407.1:0-12102 GCA_004319985.1 Emydocephalus ijimae | reverse complement strand
GAAGCGGAATTTTCATGTCTGTCATTACTATGCACTGACTTAATTTTGTACAAACAGTTATTATTAGACATGGGTGTAATTTTAAAGATTCCATTATTGTGTACGAGGACAACCAGGCAGCCATAAAGTTAGCAATNTAAATATAGGAATGTAATTAAGGGAGTGGTTGTGAAAGCACTTTAAAAGAAGCAAGATGACAGCTTGCTCTCTCTGGCTTTGATGATCCCTAATTACTGCATGGACTCAAGACTGCTTTACTCGAATGGGAGAGATAAACAAAGGACTGATTTGTAAGTGAACTGACATAGAATATTCTACACGGATTTTGCTAACTGAATATCCTTGAATGGACTGACTAAATGATACATGACTAATGGACTGTTATTCTGACTATGCTATAAATGGAATAAACTATATTTTTGATAGCACAAGCGTATCTGTTATTTTAACTGTATGTTAACAAAACATACAAGCTTATCTCACTCATTTATCTGTGTGCTTATCTGACTAACGCTGCACATTCTGTATAGCTTGTCTCCTTAACACTGGTTGGGGAACCCAGGCTTAACACTGTGTAAGGTCTTTTTTACAAATTGGACCATTCACTCAGCCCTACCATTGGCCTCAGTGTGAGCTGGCAATGTTAAGGCATGGCGGATGCCCCCGTCTGCTAGGTACTGTTTGAATGCCAGGGCAGTGAATTGGGGGCCATTATCAGAGACCAGGACATCTAGAAATCCATGGGTAGCGAATAGCTTATTCAGCTTTTTAGTGACTGCCTCTGTGGTGGTGCTTTTCATCTTGTGGACCTTGAGCCAGTTAGAATAGGCATCCACGGTTAGAAGGAAAGTGTGTCCTCTTGTGGGTCCCGCAAAATCGATGTGGATACGGGACCAGGGACCTCGAGGCGTTTCCCACTGAGTTGGGGGTGTTTTTGGAGGAGCAGAGAAAGTCTCCTGGCACTTGCTGCATGTAGCTACCCAGGTCTCTATCTGGTTGTCTGAACCTGGCCACCATGCGTAACTCCTTGCCAATGCCTTCATCCGCACAATGCCTGGATGTCCATCGTGCAACATTTTCAAAACTTTATGTTGTAATTTCTCCAGGATGACGACTCTGTCTCCCTACAAGATGCGGCCCTTTTGAGAGAATAGTTCCGTCTGTCAATTCCTGAACAGCCTGAAAGTGTCATTGGGTTTGCTGTCCGGCCAACCCCGTTCCACCCAGCTGAGGACTCGTGCCAAAGAGGGGTCCTTTTTCGTTTCTGAGGCGATGTCCCGAGCGGTCAGCAGTGGTAATTTAAGAGTTTCAATTTGCAATACGGCTAGGGTTGGAGCTGGATCATCTATGAAGTCTGGTAGTGGAGAGCGGCTCAAAGCGTCAGCGTGGGGAATGGCTTTCCCCATGCGGTGTTGCAGTTGGTAATCATATGCGGCTAAAAACTCCAACCAACGTGTATTCTTGATGATAAGATGTGGGGAGTTGGTTTGTTTCCCGCTAAAATGCCAAGTAGCGGCTTGTGATCTGTAATTATGGCAAAAGGTCTCCCATACATATACTCATGGAAACATTTAATTGTGGATACAATGGCGAGAGCCTCTTTATCAAGTTGGCTATAGTTCCTTTCAGTTTTAGACAAAGTTCTCGAAAAGAACGCAATAGGTGCCTCATTACTGTTTGGCAGGACATGGCTTAAAATGGCTCCCACTCCGAATGGTGAGGCGTCACAGGTAACCGTTAAGGGTAGAGTCTTGTTGTATTGTATCAATACAGCATCAGAAGTTAAGAGGTCTTTTACTTGTTGAAATGCTCATTCTTCACGCTGTCCCCAGACCCAGGAAGCCTTTTTGTCAAGAAGTCTATGTAGGGGCTCGGCTACGGTCACCTTCCTGGGCAAGAAGATGTTATAAAAGTTAATGAGTCCCAGGAAGGCTTGGAGGTCTGTCTTACTTCTAGGTCTTGGGGTGTTTTTGATTGCAGTTAGTTTTTTTTCGGTGGGGTGGATTCCCTGTCTGTCGAGAAGGTATCCCAGGAACTCCACTCTCTCTGTACAAAGTTGACACTTGTCCCTTTTTACCTTCAGGCCAGCATCTTTAAATTTTTGAAGAAACCTTCTGAGTCATTGTTCTAATAATTCTTTAGTAGGGGCAGCTATTAAGACATCATCAAAATAAGGCACGATACCTTTTATGCCTTGTAATAGTCTCTCCATCAAACTTTGGAAGATGCCCGGTGCCACGCTAACTCCGAATTGGAGTCAATTGCACTTGAAGGCACCTCTATGTAACTATTGTCTGGCCTTCTGCAGTCGTTGCATCTACAGGTAGCTTTGGTACGCCTGAGCTAAGTCCAATTTCACAAATATTTTTCCGCCACCCAAGGAGTGAAGAAGGTGTTGGACCACTGGTCCTGGGTAACCACTCTGCTGAAGCGCATGATTTAGGGTGGCCCGGTAATCCCCACAAATTCTTTATGGGTGTTACTATTGGAGTTTTCCATCGGGCATGGTCAATCGGTTCTAACATACCCTGGTTGCTCATCGATCTTTGGCTTGAGTGCAAAAGGCACCCGACGAGGCTTAAGGCGAATGGGAGCTACATTGGGACTGAGATTAAATGATATAAGGGTCCCCTTGTACTTGCCTAATGTTCCTCTGAACACGTCCTGGAATTCCTGGATGAGGGCCTCTTCCCAGTCATCGCTTCTGGTTTGGTGGATGCCAGCTAGTTCAATTCTGAGTGGGGCGAACCACTGTAACCCTAACAAACTGGGCTGGGCACGATCGACGATAGTCAGGGGAAGTGTCGCGGTGCGGTCCTTGAAGGCTACTTGGACATGGCTGGAACCGACAACTGGAATTCTGTTCCCTTGGTAGTCTTTTAGGATGATTCTTTGAGTGCTGAGGTCCTGGCGACAGATGGCAGGGATCAGCTGTTTGAGGGTTTTCCAGGAGACCATCGATAGGGATGATCCCGAATCGACTTCCATCACGCACGGTCGATTCTCAATAGTGACCTTTACTCGGATCTTTCTTGCATCTAGTGATGAAGCATGGCTGATAGTGATAGTTTGGTGTGCGTCTTCTCATCTCATTGAAGCGGTAGGTGCTCGATTTCTGTAGTAGTGGTTGTTCCATTGGTGGTTCAGGCGGTCCTGATTTACAGGTGGTTTGCCTGTCTCCCGGCAGAGGTTATTCTCCCTCCGGCTTGGACTGGACTCTCGCTTGCTTCTGCGGACCTTTGTGATGTGGCCTCTTTTCCCACAGCAACGGCAGAGTGCGTCAAGGAATTTGCAGTCTGATCATGGGTGGTTTGCCCCGCAACCAGCACATTGGCGCGGAAGTCTCTGGTTCCTTTGCTCTCGTTCCGAGCGAAGCTGGTTGACCTCCTCTTCCTCACTGTCTGAGGATGATTCAAGGTCTTCATGATGGGCGGTAATAGTGTGCCTCTCAGAGGAAGGCGGACTATCACTAGCGAGTTGGCGGTGCAGTGCGTTCGCTCGGTGCATTCAAGCAGCTGACTTCCTGGTTGCTTCTGTGGCAGTAGCGTTGGTGATGACATCTGTGAGGCTGATGTCTCCTTTTGACATGATCTTGCTCTACACCGTGTGGTCATCTAATCCCAGAACTATTTGGTCGCTCATGGCTTCCTCGAGGTTTGTAAAACCACAGAGTCCTCCCAGGTTCCGGAGTTCAACTACGAAGTCCCCAATGCTCTCATTCTTCTGTTGGTCCCTCTGGTAAAACTCGTGTCTTCGTATCAGTGTAGGTACTGCGGGTGCGTAATGGGCCCGGAGGATCGGCGCGAGGTTATCCCAATCCATGGTCTTCACTTCTGCCAGTTTGGCAAGTGCTTTAGCCTTTTTAAAAATAGCGGGGCCGCAGTGGATCAGGAACACCGCTCGTTTCTTGCCAGGCATAGCATCTTTCAGATTGTTGGTCTCCAGGAACATCTGGAAACGGTCCATATACGAGTCCCAGTCTTCGTTTGCCGGGTCAAATGGAGCGGGTGGTATGGCGTTGCTGGTCATTCTGCCGTTTGTTGCGTGCACTCTCAGCCATGTGCTCTGTCTTGTTCGATGAGTATTTAGTCAGCTCTATCGTCTCCGCATCCCACCTTCGTCGCCAGTGTTAAGTCCTGAGCATGGGCGCAAGGAACGGAGACGAGACATCGAACTGTGACTTCAACTCTTTATTAGTGACTTCAGAACAGAGTAAAATACTTGGGCAGCAGCAGCTCTTTTATAGAGCTGGCTGCTGTCAAAACAACCAATGATTTGAGTTTACCGCTTCCACAAGTGTCCAATCAGAGGGACCCGCTGTCAGCCAATCAGATCGGCCAGAAACGACCAATCACGACTCGCTATTTGTGGGCCAATGAGAAGTGCAAGATTACGAGCCTGCTGTTAAAGTAAAGCTATTGGGGTTGTTACTGACGCGTTGGCTTAGTCCATAACATCTTACGTATATGGGATGTGTGTGTGTGTGTGTGTGTTTGTGTGTATGTGAGTGAGTGTTTGTGTGTGTTTGTGATTATGATGCCTCAAGCATTTAATTGTTGAAATTAATTTAATATTTTTAATGAGTACTTTGTAGCAAACAATTTAATAATCAGAATATATCCAAATAGGATGAGATTCTAGAGTGTGCATGTATTATCATTGTAGCAATAGACTATGTAGTTTTACTTACAGAGCTCAGTATGCTAAACTCAACAGTATGGAGCATATTGTAAAGTATTCCATGATGCACAAGTAGTACACCAGAGAAATGTACATGCAAACATAAAATTTGAGCAAAGTGTCTAACCTTTATATACATTTGAAAGTCACGACAGGTGGCAAATGTTAGTTAATCTCTGTCCCTTTTTTTCTCCTGTTCAATTGTATGTGATTCTCTGAGGCTGCCTGGACAAGTCCATGTGGTTTTCATAGCAAGTCCCCCCCCCCCAGAAATGGCTTGCCATTGATTCCCTTCTAGGGCTGAGAGAAAGAGGTCATCCAGCTGGCTTTGTGCCTTAGGCAGGACCAGAACTCACTGTGTCCCAGTTTTTAACCTGATACCTTAACCAAATTGGCTCTCAATTTCTATGAATTGCAGGGGTGGGATTTTCCTGGTTCGGACTGGTTTGGGTGAACCCAATGATTAGCTGGCTCCAAACTAGTTTGCTGCGGAGAGGATGTGGGCCCACCCACCCATCCCTGCTCTTTCTTGTGCTTTATTTCCTTCATTTAGAGTACAGCTGATTCACACGGCAGAGCGATTTGCCATGCTTCAGCTGTTTTATTCACAGAGGCTGCAGTTCGAGACAAGTATTAGAGGCTTTTAAAAATGTGGAATGTGTCCGCGTAACCAGTTGTTACACTGGTTGAATCTCACCACTGCCTACTTGGGTACAAAATCACTAGCAAATTTAAGGCTTGGAAGTATATTAGGCTTGGAAGTTTAAAATAAATCCAGAAAAAGGCACTTGTCCATCCCTTTCTATAGAATTATCAAGAGAACTGCATAGAGATGGAGTCAAACTCAGCATGAAAGACTTTACAAGTAATTGCTTTAGTAACAGCTCTAGCCTTCTCACTTTTCTTTCTTTACTGTTTTCTTTTGGAGCTTTATAGAGACTTCTTCTCATAGTGAAATTACTAATTCATGATTTAGGGCAAACAGCAGCAGTTCCCTTTTCTATTTTTATCAGGGATATCATAAAGCTGTTAAATATTGACAACACTGAAATATTGGTACACTATATTATTACCATGTCAAGTTATTTCTAGAAGCTGAGTTCAGCTTTGATTACCACTTCCAAATGCAATATAAAATCATAAAGTGAATATAAAACAGATGGTTAAAAAAAACAGTAGGATAGAAAATTAAGCATGAAAAAATAAGATCTTAGTTGTTTTTGCATTTTAATGACAACCTAGAAAATTGGCTACATCAGGAGAATTTTTAGAAGAGATGTGAAGTTACTAAGAACACTTGAACTCGTTGGTTAACATTCTAGACCAGCATCTAACCCAGTTTCTTTTGTTAGTTATATAAGCCAGTTGTCTTCCATTCCCTTTTATTGAGTATGTCAGTCTCCCTCTGTTAAGTCTGGAAGGATGGGTCCAAGAACGGAGATGAGACTCAGATAGCAACAACAACTCTTCATTAGTGACTCCTGATCTGAGCGAAATATCCTGGCTGCAGCAGCCCTTTTTATAGAGCTGGCTGCGGCTGAGTGGACAATGACAACGATTTGAGCTTGCCGCGCTTGGCTTGTCCAATCGCGGCAGCCCATTTACTAGCCAATCAGATCAGCCTGGAGCGACCAATCACGACCCGCTGTTAGCGGACCAATCCGAAGTGCAGGGTTTCAAGCCTGCTCGTCCAGAACACCCCTCCCTTCTAGGTTCCGTCTAAGGGGTGGGGTTATATAGTCTCGCAGGTAAGTGGGTCTTCACACCTGTCTACCTGACTTTCGCAGTTCAAAAGGTCTGTGCCCAGTCTCGGGTTCCGATGGGCTGTTCGTTGGGATTGTCCGGAACGGTGATCCGGTTCCATAGCTGTGACTCCCTTCTGGTGACCTTGGGATGATCGAAACGCCTCCTTCGTTGCTATCGCTTGGGCTCTCCGTGCTCGCTGAACCTGCTCGGCTGCTGTTATTAGATGAGACGCTCGATTGCCACGGCTCTACATCAGCTGGTGAGTATTGTTGGCTTTGATGTGGTGATCGTGGGGTTTGTTCCTCTAGGCCAGATGTTGGTTCTATTCCAGAATCCCCGGTTCCCCCTCCCCCTCTGGTTTCATGGTTGGGGTCACTGATGGGAGATGTGGGCAGCCTGGATTGTAGTTGGTTGATGTGGCGTTTCCACACTCTCCCATCTGTGGTTTCTAGGTGGTAGGAATGGGGCCTGTAATCTGAGTTATTTTGGCAGGGATCCACAATTGGTCTCCTGAAAAGTTTTTTGTGAATATGGGGTCTCCTACCTTAAAGGTGTGGTGTTTACTGCTGGAGCCCAGGGGCTTTTCCGAGGTGTACGCAGGGTGGAGACGGTCTAGGGGCGATCTGAGTTTTCTGGCCATCAGAAATTCAACTGGGCTTTTGTTGGTTGTACTGTTTGGTGTGATGTGCTGGAGGAGGAGCATCTGGGTGACTTTATTGTGGATGTTGCCTTGTTCCATTTTTTGTAGTTTTTTTTTGTGAACTGAACCATTCGTTAAGCTCTAGCATTCGCTGCCAGATGAGCCTGTGATGTCAGTGCGTGTCGTATGCCACGGTCTGCTAAGTATTGTTCAAAGGCTAAGGCGGTAAATTGAGGGCTATTGTCAGATACCAGGACATCTGGCAAGCTGTGCGTTGCAAAAAGTCTGTTCTATTTCTTGATGACTGCATCTGTAGTGGTAGTCTTCATTTTGTTAACCTCGAGCCAGTTAGAGTATGTGTCTACTATTATTAGGAACGTATGCCCTTTTGTAGGTCCCGTGAAATCGATATGGATTCGCGACCAGGGGCCTCTGGGCATTTCCCATTCGGCTGGTGGAGCTTTTGGTGGGGCTGAGCGCATCTCTTGGCATCTGCTACAGGTGGCGACCCAAGTTTCAATTTGTTTGTCCATACCTGGTGACCAGGCGTAGCTCCTTGCCAGTGCTTTCATCCGTACAATACCTGGGTGCCCATCGTGCAGTAATTGTAGAACTTTTTTTTGTAGTTTTGCTGGTATGACCACTCGGTCTCCCCATAACACGCATCCTCTTTGTGAGAAAAGTTCTGTTTGTCTGTTTTTAAATGGTTTGAAGGTTTTGTTGGGTTTGATTTCTGGCCATCTCCTCTCCACCCAGCCAAGAAATCATGCCAAGCATGAGTCTTTTTTGGTTTTTAGTGTGATGTCTTGTGCTGTTAGTGGAGGTGAGGGAAGCGTCTCAATTTGTAGTATTGGTAGTGTGGGAGCTGGGTCATCTTGGTGTTCTGGTAATGGTGAGCGGCTCAAAGCGTCTGTGTGGGAAATGGTTTTCCCCGGGCAATGTCTCAATTGATAGTCGTAGGCGGCTAGGAACTCCGACCATCACGTCATTCTAGGGGATGGAATATGTGGAGTAGGTATGTTGCCTGCCAGGATGCTGAGTAATGGTTTATGATCTGTGATGATGGAAAATGATCTCCCATACACATACTCATGGAACCTTTTGATTGCAGATACGATAGCGAGGGCTTCCTTGTCTAGGTGACTATAGTTCCTTTCTGTTTTTGACAAAGTTCTTGAAAAAAATGCAATAGGCGCCTCCATGCCGTTGGGTAGAACGTGGCTCAGGATGGCTCCTACCCCAAACGGTGAGGCGTCACAAGTCACAGTTAATGGAAGTGTTTCATTATATTGGATGAGCACTGCATCCAAAGTTAAAAGATCCTTTACTTGTTGAAAGGCATGTTCCTCCCATCGTCCCCAAAACCAGGAAGCCTTTTTATCGAGGAGTCTATGAAGGGGTTCAGCGACGGTCGCCTTCTGAAGTAGGAAAATGTTATAAAAGTTAATGAGTCCCAGGAAGACTTGAAGGTCTGTTTTGTTTTTTGGTCTCGGGGCATTTTTTATGGCTGCCAATTTCTTTTCCATAGGGTGAATTCCTTGTTTGTCAAGGAGGTAACCAAGAAATTCAACCCTTTCAGTGCATGACTGGCACTTTTCCTTTTTTACTTTGAGGCCAGCATCTTGGAACTTTTGTAGGACTGTTCTTAGTCACTTCTCTAACTGACTCTTTGTTGGGGCGGCTATTAACATGTCATCAAAGTAGGGCACGACCCCTTTAATGCCCTGCAACAGCCTCTCCATCAGACTTTGGAAAATGCCTGGTGCTACGCTTACATTTGAATGCGTCCCAGTGTGTAACTATGGTTTGGGCTTCAGTGGTTTTAGCATCTACTGGCAACAGTTGATAAGCTTGGGCCAGGTCAAGCTTTGCGAATATTCTGCTGCCCCCAAGTGAGTGAAGGAGATGCTGGACCATTGGTACCGGATAGGCACTCTGCTGTAATGCGTGGTTGAGGGTGGCCTTGTAATCTCCACAAATTCTCAAAGACCCGTCAGGTTTTATGGGGGTCACAATTAGGGTCTCCCATTGGGTGTGATCAATGGGTTCTAACACGCCTTGTGCAATTAGTTTGTGCAGTTGCTCGTCAATTTTGGATTTGAGAGCAAAAGGGACTCGCCGTGGTTTTAGGTGAATGGGCGCGATGTCAGGGCGGAGATTAAAAGAGATAGGGGACCCCTTGTACTTGCCTAGATTTCCACTGAAGACTTCTTGGAAGTCCTGGACAAGGGCCACTTCCCAGTCTTCGTTTTCAATTTGGTTGATGCCTGCCATTCCGATTCCTAATGGCGCGAACCACTGTAGACCCAGTAGGCTGGGTCAGTCTCTTTCAATAATAGTGAGCGGTAGTAATGTGGTGTGGTCCTTGGAGGAGACCTGGAAATGACTGGTGCCAGCAACTGGAATCTGGTTGCCCTGGTAGTCCTTTAATATGAGTCTCTGGATGCAGAGGTCTCGGCAGCAGATGTGGGGAATCAGCTGCTTTAGGGTTTTCCAGGAGATCATTGATAGAGAAGACCTGGAGTCCACTTCCATGATGCAAGGTTGATTTTCAATGGTGACCTCTACACGGATTTTTTCGGTGTCCAAGGATGAAGCATAGCCGATGGTGATAGTCCGATGTGCTTCTTCTCGTCTGGCTGCACCGGTAAACTTCTGGGGTCTGTTGTACTGGTTCCATTGGTTGTTTGGGCAGTCCCGATTTTTGGTGGGGTTGCCCTCAGTTTGTCTGAAATTGTTTTCTTTCCGTCTGGGGCTGGAACCTCTTTTGTTCTGGCATACCTTAGCAATATGCCGTCGTCTTGCAAAAATGACAGATGGTGTCTAGGAATCTGCATTCAGATAGTGGGTGGTTTCCCCCGCATCCGGCGCATTGGAAATTCGATTTACGACCCCGCTGGTCTCGTTGTTCATGATCTGACTGGAGTCTGTGGACTTCTTCCTCTCCACTATCCGATGAGGATTCGATGTCTTCATGATGGGTGGCTGATGTGCATTTCTCTGATGGCGTTGCCATATCATTAGTGGGTTGGCAGTTGGCCCCATTGGCACGGCACATTCGTGCTGCTGATTTACGAGTGGCTTCAGCTGCAGTGGCATTGGCTATTGAATCTGTGAGGGAGATGTCTTCTTTGGTCATGATCTTGCTTTGGACCATTGGGTCTCTTAGGCCAAGGACGACTTGATCCCGCATGGCCTCTTCTAGATTAGCGAAACCACACAATCCACCTAAGTTCCTAGGCCACAAAATCCCTGATGTTCTCACCTTTGCGTTGATCCCTTTGGTAAAATTGGTGTCTGCGGATGAGAGTGGGTACGGCTGGTGCATAATGGTTTTGAAGGATGGGAGCAAGGGTATCCCAGTAGAGGTGCAAAAGAGGTACTACAGGTACTACAGAGATACTAAAGAGATACTGCATGAGGTACTTACATAAGAGGTACTACAGACAAAATAAGTAAGGTACTACACAGACATCACATCAATACTGCCTTCAAAACAGACAGAAAAATAGCAACCATCCTTAGAAACCCCAAAGATAAAATTGACCTGGAAAACCAAGGCATATACGAAGTCCCCTGTGCATCATGCCTGGCTGCATACATTGGACAGACCAATAGAAGAATAAGCACCCGCCTGGATGAACACAAAAATGCAGGCAAAAAGCTGGAACACACTTCCTCACTAGTCCAACACATGGAAGCCACAGGTCATAGTATCAACTTCAATGGCGCCAAAACCCTAGCCACTACAGAAAACCCTAGCCACAGAATCATCAGAGAAGCCATAGAGATTGAAAAAAGACCAGAAAGCATGAACAGAAGAGATGATTCCACCAGGCTGTCAATCATTTGGAAGCCTGCACTCAGAAACAAAAAAATCTCCACAGCACAAGCCAGGCAAACACCTGGGCACAAACAGATCCCCCCTAATACTTCCAGCTCAAACAAACCCTAACCAGGCACCCAGATGAAACCCAGCTTCTTAACTAATGATAGCCGTCCATTTACCCAAAGCCAAGCTGCACTAAAGGCCTTCAATAAAGTAACACAATGTTGCCAGTCAATCAAGATACAAAAAGAGCCAAAAAAAAACCCAAACAGAAGATATTAGAATCAGAACACAGCAAACTCCAAGACCAATAAACACAGACCAAGACTCTCAACCAATCAGGATGAAGAAAAAACCATTCTGTCACAGCAATAGGCTGCCCCAAATTTAAATTTGAAACCACTGTAAAAGTCTAACTCACAGACGAACACTATACAGAAGCCTGATGATGGCAGATGAGATTCTGCTGAAACGTTGCTGCAACTTTAAAAGCACCACGACTATGATGTGGGAAAATACCCGAACAAAGCTGAATGCCATATATATATATATGAGAAGCACAGAGCTGAAGACCAAGCCTGAAGATGATGAATGAGACTTCATCGAAACGTTGCCTAGATACTTCCAACCTTACGCGGGAGAAAACCCGAATAACCAAAGATCCATATATATATATATATATAGAGAGAGATATATATATATATATACACATATGTATATGTATATGTATATGTATATGTATATGTATATGTATATGTATATGTATATATGTTTTCTGAGGTTTTCGCGGGTATTTGTATGTGGATCTTTGGTTATTCGGGTTTTCTCCCGCGTAAGATTGGAAGTATCTAGGCAACGTTTCGATGAAGTCTCATTCATCATCTTCAGGCTTGGTCTTCAGCTCTGTGCTTCTCAGAGTGATGTGAGCTTGCAGCTGCTTCTTCCTTTTAACTGCTAGTGGGGGTGTGACTTGATTGGGTGGGGGCTTGGCTGTGTTCTGATTGGGTGTGGGTGTGTTCTCATTGGTTGGGGGTTTGGCTGTGTTCTGATTGGTTGGGACGTTGGCTGTGTTCTGATTGGCTGGAGGCGTGTTCTGTTCGGGTGGGGGCTTGGTTGTGCTCAGGTTAGGTTCGATGTCATATCCCTCTTCACCCAAGTGCCAATAAAAGAAGCCTTGACAGCCATCCAAAACAAATACAACCCCCCC